>JAODPA010025671.1:0-11222 GCA_025585075.1 Nepenthes mirabilis
TATTATAATTTTTTTAATTTAGATTGTCTCATTTTCCTGTTAAAAGATAGCCTATTGTATAACTAAGATACATGGAAATATAAAAAATCATTCTTTTATCTCTCTTTTCATATTTCTACAAGCATAAAGATTTATGACCTTAGAAATCTGTTTGGCAGGAGAAAAGGATTACCAGAGAAGAATCAAGAAAATTTAAGAGCTTCCCTAAAGAATTGCACTTACCAGCTCATGCTTTTAACATGTGAGTACTCCAAAAAATTAAAAGAGAGAGAGAGAGAGAACCAATGAAGTTCATATACATCATCGATATGCATCAACAAATTATATGCTAAAGAAAGCAGAATCACTTGGTTGAACCCTCATAATTCTCCAAAACAGAAGAAAAGATAGCAATGAATTATTCTCCACATAATCATACGAGGCTAAGAACCAAATAGCATGGTACTTCATTCATAATTGTAGTTCTATTTATGTAAGTAATGATGGGAGTAAATGAAATTATATATTTTTGTGCTTGTGTTGATAATTGTTGGGGATCACTCCCGTGTGAAAGTCCTTGTGACCGAAGGACTTGGACAGAGCACGTGTGTGCTAAAATGAAGGAATTCTGGTCATCTATGTTGACCGAAATCTTTTGGACGATCATCTATATTGATCGGAAACTCTATCGGTCAATATGTTGATCAGAAAAAGTCGTGAGACGGCTGACTCTGCTAAGAAAGGAGGACGGACTATTTCGACCGGTCAACGATGTGATTGACCGGCTGAATATGGAAGATCTAAATAACTATCAAATTTCAAATGGTGTACAGTTGACCTACCCGATTAGGTAGTTGGTAGATGTCATTCTTGGGACTCCAAAGGTTGATCGGTTTGCAGAAGCAGGCATGCGCCTCCTGCTGCAGGACAGGGCGTGCGCATGCATATATGCAGACATTAAAAATTGAGCACCAACCACCAAGTTGGGCTATGGTGAGGAACATGTGTATATATGTGTATATATGCACACTCAGCAAAAGTGAGAAAAGAGAAGACACCGGATAAATAGAGAAGAGGAGTGTATGAGAAAAATAGAGAGGAGAGAAAGTAAAAGAAAAAGAGCTGTAAGAGAAAAACAAGTGTGAGGATTTTGTTCACTTATACTCTGTTCTTATTTTTTGCCTCCTGTAATTTGTTCTCATACTTAGTGATTTTGTGGACTTAATATCCCGTTATTTTTTTCTTATTTTAGAAGAATTTTTCACGTAAAAATTTAGTATTCATTTCTCTTATCTTGCATCTATTTCACAATGCTTGTGTGTTTTATGAGTTGGCCACCCATTCCGGCCAACAGAGAGATTATTTTTGTATCCTTATCAGTAGACCGCCCGTTGTCTGCCAACAAGTGGTATCAGAGATAGGTTGACAATTCTGTTTAAATGGCGTCATTATTCTCAAAGAACTTGCCATTCAGTGTAGAACAATTTAATGGATAGTATAACTTTATCCTCTGGCAGGAGAGGGTGAAGAATATCCTGACTAGAGAAGGAACAATAAAAGCACTGAAGAAGAAGGAAGATAAGCCAAAAAGCCTATCAATAGAAGACTGACAAGATAAACGAGATCTTAGCAATTGCACTATCAAATTATGCCTGGCGGACAACACGCTCTAGGAGGTCATTGGCCTGATTGATTCGGCGGAGGTGTGGAAGAAGCTGAAGAGCCGATATAAGTCCAAATACTTAATAACCAGACTTTATATAAAGAAACAGTTTTATGGTCTACAGTTTTCAGAATGTGGCAGCTTTGAAAAGCATTTAGATGAATTTAATCGAATCATAACACAAATGTACACCCTTGATGAGGTAATCAAGGAGGAGGACAAGGCATTGGTGCTGCTGGCCTCTGTGACAGCTTCTTATGACCATATTGTCACTAAGCTGCTATTTGAAAAAGACAATCTAAACTGGACGAGGTCATTACTTCCTTACTCACGAATGAGTCAAGACGGTCACAAGGAGCCTCAATGTCTTCTCATAGTGAAGTACTTGTGACTAAGTCTAGGGAATGGAGTAGAGGACGAAGCCAGAAGCTTGGAGAGAATGGACACAGCAAATCTCGTTCAAGGTATCAAAATATTGAGTGTCATCATTGTGGCAAAAAGGGCCACATCAAGAAGCAATATTTCAAATGAAAGAGTGAGAACGTGAAAAAGAAGACAGGAGAAAAGGGATGAAGTGAGAACAAGTCCTCCGTCTTAATGGTCACAGGAAGCGATCTCCTGTTGACATGTGAAAAGGACGTGGCAAACCTAACGAATGAGGAGTCCGGCTGGATGATTAATTCTGGTGCCACCTTGCACTCCATGTCAAGAAAGGAATTGTTCACATCCTACACTCCAGGGGACTTTAGAGTGATAAGGATGGGTAATGAAGGAACATCCCAAATTATTAGTAAAGCTGACGTACTAGTTACCAATAATGAGATGAAACTGATGTTAAACGATATTTGACATGTTCCTGACATCAGGCTCAATATCATCTAAGCTGGTTGGATAGATGATGAAGGTCATTGTAACACCTTCTGTGAAAGTGAGTGAAAACTTACCAGAGGATCTCTTGTAGTGGTAAGAGAGAAAAGGTACTCCGGCCTGTACATTATGAAGGCGTTCGCAACAGCCGAAGATGTAAACGCTGCAATTAGCAAGAAAAACAAGAATTTATAGCACAGGAAGTTGGGCCACATGACTGAACGAGGACTGCATCATTTCGTCAGGAAGGACCTTATTGCCGGAGTGAAGGAGAATGGACTAAGAACGTGTCCTCACTGCTTGGCCGGCAAACAAAGAAGAATCTCATTTTATGAAAATTTGTCCGCTCCAAAGGCAGAACTATTTGATCTCATCCACACAGATGTGTGTGGACCATTCAAAGAGAAGTTGTTTGGTGGAGCTCAATACTTCGTCTCTTTCATTGATGATTGTTCAAGAAAACTGTGGGTCTATCCACTGAAAACTAATGACCAAATTCTCAATATATTTGAGCAATTTTATACCCTTGTTGAGCGATAAACGGGGAAGAAAATGAAGGCCGTCCGAAATAATAACTGCGGTGAATACATAGGGCCTTTTGATTCCTATTGCCGGTCACGGGGTATTAGGCATCAGAAAACACCTCCAAAGACGCCACAGTTGAACGGAGTGGCTGAGCGGATGAACCGCACACTTCTAAAAAAAGTACGGTGTATGCTTTTCGAAGCTGAGCTTCCCGGACACTTCTAGGCCGAAGCATTAAAGACGGTGGCCTACATTATAAATAGGTCGTCCAATAAACCCTTGAAAGGTGAAGTGTCGGAGAAGATATAGTCAAACAAAGAGTCATCTTATGATCACCTGTGGGTGTTTGGATGTAAAGCTTTTATCCATGTCCTAAGAGATGAAAGGATAAAGTTGGAGCCAAAGATGATGCAGTGCGTCTTTCTGGGCTACGGATAAAATGAGTTGGGGTACAAATTTTATGATCCAGCTGGAAGAAGACTTATCCGATCAAGGGACGTAACCTTTGTCGAAGATGAAACAATTAAAGATATTGGTAGAAAAGTCAAGTGTGATGACGAGCAGACGGACAAAGTGTCGAAATTGTCCATCCGGTATCTCTGGAAGACGAGGACAATGGTCCTGAGGCGGTCGATTATAATGGAGAAGAAATAATGACTCCTAATGAAGACCAGGATAAAGTCATCCCTCAACCAGTCGAGAATCTGCCTGTCAGAAGATCCTCACGAAACAAACGGCTATCCGTCTATCTGTCATCTAGTAAGTATGTTATGCTCACTGATACTGAAAAGCTTGAGACTTATGAAGAAGCTATGAAAGACGAGAATAAGAAAAAATGGCTGGAAGCCATAAATGATGAAATGTGTTCTTTTTATGAAAATCACACATTTGATTTAATCAAACTTCCTAAGGGGAAGGAAGCCATGAAAAACAAATGGGTTTTTCGGTTGAAAACGGACGAAAATATCATGAAGCCGAAGTATAAGGCACGGCTAGTGGTAAAAGGTTTCAATCAACGGAAGAGAATCGATTTCGATGAGATCTTTACTCCTGTGGTAAAAATGTCTTCCATAGGGGTTATATTGGGCTTGACAGCTGCCCGAAATCTGGAAGTGAAACAAATGGACGTTCAGACAGTTTTTCTTCATGGTGAACTGGAAGAAGAAATTTATATGCAGCAGCCTGAAGGGTTCAAGGTTAAAGAAAATGAGTAACTAGTCTGTCGTCTAAGAAAAAGGTTGTATGGGTTGAAATAGGCTCCGAGACAGTGGTACAAGAAGTTTGAATCAATCATGATTAGTTAAGGATACCAGCGAACTACTTATAATCACTGTATTTTTATACATAGGTTTTCAAAAGATGATTTTGTTATCCTTCTCCTTTACGTGGACGACATGTTGATTATTAAGCAAAATAGTGTTCGGATAAAGAAGTTGAATGAGCAACTTGTACAATCCTTTGCCATGAAAGACTTCGGACCAGCAAACCAGATTCTTGGGGTTAGAATCATTCGCGATCAGGAGGCATGGAAACTATGGTTGTCTCAAGAAAACTACTTTGAGAAGATGCTCCAACGATTCAATATGGATAATTCTAATCCTGTCAGCACTCTACTTGTAAATCATCACAAGTTGAGTAGCCGCCAGTGTCCATCTTCGGACGAAGAGAAAGCATACATGAGAGACATTCCCTACTCTTCAGTGGTAGGAAGCCTCATGTATACTCTGGTATGCACTAAACCGGACATAACACATATTGTTAGCACAATCAGCCAGTTTTTATCCAATCCAGGGAAGGAACACTGGTCCGCAGTAAAGTGGATTATGAGATACATCCGATGAACTTTCAATAGGTGCTAATATCTTGGAAGTGATAAGTCTCAATTGGTGGGCTACTCGGATGCTGATATAGCCAGAGACGTTGACAGTCGCAAGTCCACTTCAGGATACTTAGTGAAATTTGTAGGAAGAGCAGTCTCCTGGGAGTCCAAATTATAAAAATATGTCGTTATTTTCACTACTGAAACCGAGTATATTACTGTGACAGAAGCTTACAAGGAGATGTTGTGGATGAAGAAGTTCATTCAGGAACTGAGCCTTAAATAGAAAAGGTATGTGGTACTCTATGACAGCCAAAGTGTCATTTATCTCTACAAGAATTTTTCACTCCATTCCAGATCAAAGCATATTAATGTGCGATATCATTGAGTGAGAGATATATTAGAAGACGGTCTACTATTATTGAAAAAGATTGACACTGAAGAAAACGGGGCAGATATCATGACCAAGATTCTACCAAAGGGAAAAAATGAAGCACGCTGTAGACTAGCCGGGATGATGGACTTAACTTCCTCATGGTCATGAGGGGAAGTTTGTTGGGGATCACTCCCGTGTGGAAGTCATTGTAACCGAAGGATTTGGACGAAGTACGTGTGTGCTAAAATGAAGAAATTCCGGTCATCTATGTTGACCGGAACCTTCTGGACGGTCAACTCTATCAGTCAATATGTTGACCGAAAAAAGTCATGAGACGACTGACTCTACTGAGGAAGGAGGATGAACTACTTCAATCGGTTAACGGTGTGATTGACCGGCTGAATATAGAAGGTCTGAATGACTGTTAAATTCCAAACGGTGTACAGTTGACCTACTCAATTGAGTAGTTGGTAGATGTCATTATTGGGACTTCAAAGGCTGATCGGTTTGTAAGAGTAGGCATGCGCCGCCTGCTGCAGGACAGGGCGTGCGCATACACACATGCAGACTTTGGAAGTTGAACACCAACCACCAAGTTGGGCTATGATGAGGGACATGTGTATATATATGTATATATGCACACTCAGCAAAAGTGGAAGAAGAGAAGACGCTGGATAATTAGAGAAGAGGAGTGTGAGAAAAATAGAGAGGAGAGAAAGTAAAACAAAGAAAGCTGTGAGAGAAAAACAAGTGTGAGGGCTTTGTTTACTTATACTTTGTTCTTATTTTCGCCTCTTGTAATTTGTTCTCATACTTAGTGATTTTGTGAACTTAGTGTCACGTGATTTTTCTCTTATTTTAGAAAGGTTTTCTACGGAAAAATTTGGCGTTCATTTCTCTTCTTTTGTCTCTATTTCACAGTGCTTGTGTGCTTTATCAGTTGGCCGCCCATTCCGACCAACAAAAGGATTATTCTTGTATCCTTGTCAGTAAGCCACCCGTTGTCCGCTAACAATAATCTGAAATCTACATTGTAATTTCTTCTATTAATCAAGTAGCATACTTCAAGTTGATGTTCTTAGCATTTATCTAAGAGAACTAAACCGTACTTGAGTTATATGCTAAGTCACATGCCTATTAGGGTTTTTCTTGAATCCTATCTACCAAAATTTAACATCTTTGAATCGAAGAACCAAATCAGAATTGTAGCAAACAGGATTACAATGGAAGCTATCTATTAAGGAGTTGACAGAAAGGAGAAGACAGGGAGGGGAAGCCTATGGAATGGTAACTTTCAGGTATTTTGTATCAATGGTCTAGAAAGTCAAGACTATGGATAATGATATGATGGACCAAAAAACTGCTTTTTGAGATGTTGTCACAAGATCTTATAAGATCAAAGAACACAGCTGAAGCTTGAAGGCAAAAACTACAAAGTGACATAAAGCAAACCATGTTATATGGAATGTAAGATTGGATGACTTTAAACCAGCATGTCAACTAAAAAACAAGATGGCGAAAACAAAGATATTAAGATGGATGTTCACTTGCACAAGTAGGGGTAAGAATAGTAATAACGCTACATATAACAAATTTAGGAAGTTCCAATTACAGAGAAAGTGCAAAAGATGTGTTTGAGGAGATTTTGTTAAAGCAAAGATGATCCTATTGGGGATCAGCCGACCTCTTCGATGAACTAAGAAGGAAGCATAAGTGACGATGATGTACAGGACAAATAATAATCACACAATAAAGCGAAATACAAATAATTTTATGTGAAAACCCTCAACTAAATAAGAGAAAAAAATCACGAGACTGTGTGTCAACAAATCTCCACTATATAAAATCGATTATACAAAAATCCCGAAATAGAGTACAAGAAACCAAACCAAAAATAGAGTAAGAAACGAGGGAGCAAAAACTCAACTGACAAAGTACTCTTTACAGCTCAGAGAACAGTATGCCCAGGTCGACGGTAACTAAAGAATTTTGAATCTTCCTCTTCACCATCTTTTCTCCCTTTTCTCTCTTCTCTTTTCTTTTCTCTCACTAGAAACGCTCTCTCTGATTGATTTTACAAGTATTTCTATAAAGTCAGGGTTTCCTCATTATCGCTCTCCTTTTATAATCCTAAAATGCATTTCCCACGCTTTTATTCCATACTCGTTGTCTAGATGCCTCTCGTCATTACCGCCAGGTCGTATTGGGGTTTGACACCTGAATTCACGCACAGCCCAGATCTGGCGTAGCAGAACACCAAACCCCCCATCAGTCGACAATCACCAATTTAGTGGGCACAATGAACAAAAAGATGTACAACGTTTTTAACGTATAAATCTTTCAAATCGAATGGAAAAACCACGGGACAAACTCCGAATAAAATTTTCACTATGTAAAATCGGTTACAAAAATCTTGAGACAGAGTATCCGCTACACACTCGAGACAAAATAAAAAAAACACTCCAGAGTAAGAAAACTATTCTTCACTTTTATCTCTCTATTTTTCTTCCCTCATTCTTCTCACTGGTGGTACACTCTACTCACTTTGATTTTACAAGTATGACAGTAGACGGCTGAACGACGAGAGCTCCCTTCTGCACTCCTACTCCGTTCAACTCTCCTTCCACATTCCACTGCAACTATTACCGCTGTCATTAGCCTCTTACATTGTCTCTCGCTTATTTGTCTGCTTAAAGTGCCTGATGTACTCTTTATAAAGACATCGGCGCCAAATTCATCTGCTCACCTGACCTGATTCTTGTAAATAATTTGTCACACCAACCCTGTCTTTTTCTGTGACCTCACCAGTTCTCGAGCTTCCCCAGACACTTATGCTCTGCAAGTTAACCACTCTTCTCAAACAACGCATGCTTCGTAGGTCAGCTACCTGCTCTACAAAACTTACCAACTCTGACCCTTGGCTTCACTCCTACAAAAGCACTCCGGATTTTTACCACCAAATGCCACTCCGGTATTTGCATTCCGAAAATCCACTCCGGATTTCCTCTCTAGCAAATGCCACTTTGGAATTTGCACTCTAGAAATCACTCCGGATTTCCTCTCCGAAAATTCACACTAGATTTCCACTCTGGAAAATTCCAGTCCAAAATTCGCCACTCTAGAAATCCACTCCGGATTTCCACTTGCCACTCCAAGATTTGCCCAACTGGCAAATTGGTCACTCCGAGATTTGCCTTCTCCGGCAAATGGTCATCCTAATCATTACTGCAACCAATTTGCAGCACTCAGAATATCACACAAAACCTGTGTGATCCTCCGATGATGCTTCCGTTTATTGAGTCACTCACAAGGGAGTGACTAAACCCAACAGGTCACTCCTCGAACTAGGCATCCAATTGTCCTTTAGAATGTCCGCCTGGTCTCCTTTCAGAGTCGGCATCTTGTCGGCCTTTAGAGTATCCGCCCGGTTTCCCTTTGGAATAGGATGTCCTCAGCCGCTCGTCGCGCACGTGCGCGAAGACTATAATGTTCCATCTTAGCATTGAACCCATGTGTGTTTGACCGTACCTCCAGACGACTTATCAATCAGTTATGGACCCACATAGGAGTGATCCATAATCCAACAGATCCCGCACACTTGCAAGGAGATCTGAGAGAATAGAAAAGGCCTTGTATAAAAAGGATAGGAGATTGAAGCATATATTGAAGGGAACTATAATATCTAGCATTGAACGATCAGAGTGACACCTGCAATAGAGCTTAATGGAGCCAAAGAATATATTTAGCTAATCCCACTTATTGGGAAAATACTTAGTTTGGCTTGGCTTGGCTTAGCTTAATTTGAAACATTTTCTAATCAACTAGCTCCTTTAATATATAAATCTGGATTAATCTCCGAAGTCCATTTGATAGTGTAAGACATTAAACCAACCAAACAAGGAAAAATACTAAAAAACTGATGCATAAATCAACAGATAAAGTAGCATCCGGATGCCAACAAGAAAATCATTTATAATCCCAAGTCCAAGTAGTTAAAAGCAGAAGTGACGCCAAAGCCTGATAACCTTTAGTGTGTGTTGCTGGCTAATCAGTTAAACAATGTGTGCCTCCTGCTAAGGAACAACTAGAAATTTTTGTTATTCCACTTAAATGGTAGCTTTCATCCCACAAGCTACCCCAAGCATTTTAGAAATCACAGAATTTTGAGTTACAGAAGATAAAAGATCCTCACTGAAGGTTACAATTTATTGTACATGCTCCCAACCTTCGATGGAGGCTAGATTTAGCATCAGGTTGTCAGGTCAGACATTATTAGGATATTATCCCATTAAGTTTGACTCAATGCGGACAAGAGAGTCATGTCAAGGAACTCAAAGAAATCAGAATTCTCTAGAAGCTGCTTAAAAAATACTTGGAACGATGCATCATTATTGAACTAAAGACTGGCAGAATTTGCCAAGATCTAACATGAAAAGTAAGATTTCTCAGTACCAGGATAACAGAAAGCAACAGGATAATTAAAGGTGCTAATCAATTTCATTGATGGGGTATGTCGCAGAACATGTGGAGAAGACTGGTGGTTAATTAAGGAGAAGAAACGATAATTTGCATGGTTATGCAACTTTAGATTCATAAAAGCAACATCACAGGTTGTCAGAGACAACACTCTGTGCTCACCTCTAGAGAATTCACGATGTCCAAGTTGCTTAGAAAATGATTCAAATACCCTTGCATTGCGACCTTTGCTTTGTCTGCGATTGTCTGCTGCCCCCCAAGTGATGGTTTAATTATTGATAGTGCAGCACTAGATGGAACATATCTGCATCGCATGGTATGTTAGTCTGTAAGAATACCGAGCAGAGTGACAAACAGACTTCATGTGGTGAAGCAGTAAACACGAGGCAACCAAGAACAGGTTACCTGTGTTTTGAACTCCCTTCCTGTTGAAATTTTATGGCATCGTCATCAGAATCATAAGAATTAGGCATGGTTGTTGTGTTTTCTCCTATTCCTATGTTCTGAAGCCATTCCTTAATCTGTCAATTGCAGAACCAATAAAGTACCCCAGATAGTCTCAATACAAAATGGAAAACATTCATTAACTCGTCACAAGGCACTAAATCTAAAAAGGAAAGAACTTTGGCAAAAAAAAAAAAAAATGAAAAGGAGTACACTATCAAACAGAATGTGATCTCAAAATTTCGCGAGTGCAGAACAAAACACAATTCAAACACAAATCCCTTTTCTAGTTGAAAATCAAATACAAACCTGCTCTTGTTTCTCATTGAATTCCTCAATAATTGCACGTTTCTTCAAAGCTAAGTGTAAATATATAACTTGCGAAGCTTTCTTTTGCAAGCACCACTTGAACTGTTATGTAGAATTTTGAAGATATAGTCAGTTCACCGTATTACTAATTTTTATGCTGTATGAATGAAGAAAAGTGCACGCCGTTGCAGGATAGTAGCTTTAGCGGCTCATAATATCATGGAGATATCAAAACCAAATATCAATTATAATGGAAACATCAATAGATGCAATGTACCGAAAGAACTAAATGTTCCCACTCCAACAGGTGAAAAAAGTTTCAATGAATTATTAATTTGAACTGGATTCTTTATCTTCTGTAAAAAAATAACAAGAACAATACGACAACAAAGATGCACATATGGAAGAGGATGGAGATCAGACAAAATTTACACTGTTAACTACGTGAGAAGACAAGAAATGTGTTGTAGTAATTAACCAAGTACTTTGGGAGTATTTCGTTTAGGGAAATAATTCCCGAGGGGGTTATTTTCCATTAAATACATATTCCCATTGTTAAAAAAATATCTTGCGGGCCATCCCTAGTTTCCCTCCGGAAATTATTGTACAGATAAGGATTTCAGCAAGTTTTTGTGACGGATGCTTAAACATCATTCTGAGGACGTAACATTCAATCTATATGAGGAAACAAATCGACAGAGAATATCATCTACACCAATGGAATCCACATATATTCTTACCAACCACCCATCCCTCCCCCCCCC
>JAODPA010025682.1:0-12744 GCA_025585075.1 Nepenthes mirabilis
TGTTATGTTTTATTTTTTTATGTTGTTCTTGTATTTTTTAAAACTTTTCTTGTTTCTTTTTTCAGTTTTATTTCATTTTGGGCTATAAATATTGGTTCTAACTTTCTACTATTAGAAAAAATTATGGAATCTCAAAGTAGTGGACCCATTAAAAAAGATCATGCTTTAAAGTATGCACATTTGATGAAGCCTAATAATATAAATAACTTAGTTTATAATTTTTGTGGAAAAATTACCTAGGGAGGTGTTCAAAGAGTTAAAAAAGCATATTATTTGTGGTTTTAGAAATACAACATTATGTACTAAATGTCTAGGAAAGTAGAGGAGAATCAAGAAATGAATTGTGGTGTGATTTTACTTTCATTCTTGAACAAAAATCCAGTTTTGGATTTATTGCATCACCGGAACAAGATTAATGATTGTAATAAAGGCGAAGAAGATGATGGCCACAATGCTGGAACTGTGATGGCCCGTAGGTTGTACGCCAGCCATACGTAGCTGGAACTGTGATGGCCACAATGCTTAGCCCTTCGGGCACGCCTCCTAAGCTTACAACTTACCTAAGCTCGTGCAACATGCCCCCTCTCACGCCGTAAACATGCCCTACCTGATCCATTTCAAATCCAGCCGGTTACAATCTCCACCACGTAATAATGCACCGATACGTCTTCATTGACGTTGTTTTTTGATTGGATGATTGAGAGCAAACCTATAGTTGCAGAAGTAGGAATAATGGCACCAGAGATAATATTGTTTCTATAAAGTGGAGATCCAAGAAAGTATGTTTTTTTTGCTGACGCACAATGAAAATTAGTGGTTTAAGCGGTGGAAATAGTTGCAAAACTATTCAATCTACAATTTTGTGAAAGAAGTCAAAGCTAAAGGGTCTCACAGATGACAATGATACAGACTTAGAGGTGACAAATGAAGGGGAAGAAGACATTAGATGCCATAAGTCTAATGAAGAGAAAGAAAATGATATTTTGTTTGACGACAATGATAAATGTTAGTTCATGTTATAAGCTATGATTAGCTCATAAATATTATCTCAAATTTGCTAATTAATTATTTTTTTCTGCTTATAATTATCAATACTTATTAAATTCTAAATTTTTATATTACAAAGCTCAATTGAACTAGGGATTTGTGATTATTGTTTAGCATGTGTTTTAATTCTTAACTACTTATTCTAATATTAATTCGAACAACCAAACTTGTATTACAAAAGAATCTTATGTACATGTTTTATGGATCTGCACCTTAGTTACATTAGGCTTGTGCCTTGCGCCTAAGCTCTACAGGCTCTTTACGCTTTGTGCTTTTAACAACACAATGCTATGTTATCCTTTTGTAAGAACCTTTACCGAATGAGAAGAGGATCTAGCAGATGGAGTACAAATCAACTCTATATCTAGGTTTTTCTTGATAATATGTCAGCTCCTTAATAAACATTTTCCAATCGTGTTTTACTGGATTGTAAATTGTCATGGATTTGTCATCATGAAGTCCTAAATTTCCTAGAAGTTTTTTTGGCCCCGAAAAATCTTGATTCTATTGGATCCTAAGTTAGTACTTGTGCACAAAATTTAGCAACTCACATTGCCTTTTACTCCTAAGAGTGATGAAGTTTCATTACTGCCAACAAGGGTACTCCCGATGTTAAGTGCCTATCGTCCTATGAACCTGAGTGATGAAGTTTCATTACTGCCAACAAGGGTACTCCCGATGTTAAGTGCCTATCATCCTGTGAACTTGCTTGGCCTACAGTAAAGCCTTCAACTTTGTGGTGATCATGGCTAGGAAGCAATAAGACTTCCAAAGGGCTGATCTAAATGACAAAAGATCCTTAAAATTAACTTCGTGATGAGAAGATAGATTATGTGTATACTACCCCAACGCTCTTAGTTGAAAGGCAATATCATGTCTTAAGGCCTGATTGTGGCGTCAATCAAGACTTGGTTCTATTGGGTGTTGTGCAAAATTTTGCAGCTATGTGTGTGGCACTGTATATATTGGTGAGAGGGTGAGAGGAAATATCAATCCTTAGAGAGCTTGATATCAATATATATTTACTGACATTTGGAAAGCTAGTTGATATTTCATTTGATAATGTGGATTGATGGATAGAGGATCTTGTTCAATACGAGAAGGGGGTTGCAGGAGCTGAGGTGGAAGACCTCTTCAATTTGTGGCTGGATTCAGCTCTACTGCAATTGTCAAGCAAAATGTCATTCATCTTTTCCATCAATGGGATCATTTGCTATTTCATTGTGTGTTGAAAAGATTGGTTCTTTTCGCGAAAGGAAGAAGCCAAGGCGAAATCTTTGAAACTAATCATATGTTCGTGATTATGCTATTGAAAGGTAGCTTATGTGTCGGCTTGCCATTGAATAATGGTATTTTCTGATTGTGTCCTTGTTTAAGGCATCATTGTGGAAAGTAGGGAATTCAAAAAATTTAATGAGGAGCTTGAATCTAATACTAATTGTGATGTAGCAAGCTACAATCACTACGTTGATATATGCTGGTGGCTTGCTTGTTTCATAGAGAGCAAAAGTTTGGTTTTGTTCTTGTAAGGAAGCCAAGGAAAATTCTTTGAAAGTAATCATCTGTTCGTGACTATGCTATTGGAAAGGTTGCTTGTGTGTCGGCTTGCCATTAAATTATGGAGTCTTCTAATTGTCTCTTGGTTTAAGACATCATTGCAGAAAGTAAAGAATTCAATGAGGAACTAGAATGTGCTTGAAGAAAGTAAAGCATGCTAGAATCACTAAGTTGATATGTGCTTGCTTGTATCATAGAGAGCAAATGAGGTTAAGAAGAGGAAGAGGTGAGAATCAGGGGAATAGAAAGGGGATTTAGAAGTAGTAAAGGAGAATATTCATCCAAAGGGAAAGATTTGTGTTGTCTATTGTAAGGTTCTTGTTCAAATTTTATCCTAATCATGAATTATTAATCAAGATAATTAAAATTAAGGTCAAAAAATAAAAATATTAGGTCAAAAGTCAAAATTGGACTAAGTCACATGGAGTTGATGGATGCTTAACCGGCGACCGATGCACGCCCATGTGTGGAATGGGTAGAGTAATCACCCTCAATGGATGCCTAATCGGAGCCTGAGTGTGCTTTCTAGTATGTTTGCATTCGAAACACGCCTAAAGAATGCCCAAGTGTGCTTTCCAAAATGCTCACACTCAAAGCATGCCCGGGACGTGCTCGTGCGCTGTGGTGTTTAGTCGTGGCGCCTGACGCGTACCCGATTAGTGCTTGAGCACCACTACTGTTATGTTTAATGAGCTCGACTGATCTTCAGTCATTTTCTCTGCTAAATTGAGAGAGGAGAGAAAAGAAGAAGAGAGAGAAAGAGGAAACTAGAGAAGATTAAATCAAGTGAATCCAAGTTAGAATTTGGAGTCAAAGCAAATGCATTCCAAGTCTTTTTTCTTTTGTTGCTATTCTTTCCTCACTTTTTTGAGTATTTCTTATTTCAAATACTCATGCATGAAATGATTTCGTAGCTAAGATATTTATGTTTAACATGTATGTAAAATTCTCCTTATTCTTCTGCAAAAATGCTTGAAAATCAAGTTCAAGTACATATGTTTAACATGTATGTAAAATTCTCCTTATATTTCTGCAAAAATACATGAAATTCAAGTTCAAGTACATGTACACTACATAGTTTAGCTGTTTCTACAATATTTTTACATGCATGTCCTAAATTCATGATATCATGTTTTTCTATGTCTGAATTTTGTTTATAAAAGTTCTTGCATGTCAAATTTGAAAAAAATATACTCTGCATGTTCTAAAAACTCAATTAAAATTTCCTCCATGTTTTCTCAAGAGATGAAATTGCTTAAATAATTTAAAATTGCTGATTTTTCTGCATTAAACAGTGCAAACTACTATAAATTTCAGAAAATAGCATGTATATGTTTTAAAAATTTGCATGTTTATATTCCTGCACATATTTTATACACTGCTTGTAAAGAAAATTAAGGTATTTGAAGGAAAACTCTATAAAATGTTAAGAACTAAGGATATTTTCTCCAAAATGAGAAAATTAAAGAATTAAGATGAATTGTGTAGAGTTTTCATAAGTATAAACATTAGACCATGGTTATAGTTTTGCGGGTAGTATATTATGGTATGTTTTAGCATATTATAGTAGTAATCGGGGTTTGAACCTATCATCCACGGGTAAAAGTGGTGTTCGGTCCTATTTATAGGGTTATATATATGACAGCCTACCTATTGGTCCTGAATAGTAGCGTACGGTCTTTGGTTATGTGGAAACAAATATAACCAGAATTTCGATTATCCGCTTCTTTAATCGGTGAAGCACTACTAGCCTTTGGTCCCTAAGAAATTCACAATTTAGTATGAATTTACATGGCACATTTTGATTATGTACTAAAAGATAAGTTTGAAAAGTTGTGCATAATTGTTATGGAAATTTATATCATTGCATTTGATCTGATTTACAGTCCCTTTGATATGTTTTAATGCAAATTATACATTGAGTTATGATACCTTACTGAGTTTTCGGTTCACTCTATTTTCTATTTTTCCACTAACCCTTTAAATGAGAGGTTCAGATACTTGCAAGATGATCAATATTAAAGGATCAACTATTCGAGGAGATTAGAATTAAAATTTATGAAATATTGATGTTATATCTCAGTTTTTAGATAGTAGTTAATATACTTATAATATTATTCAGATAATGATTTGTAAACATTGAGTTGAATGGTGGTTTATTCGGTAACTTATGGATGTCGTTTGTATTAATTACAGATTTATAGAGTCATGGGATGTCGGTACGTCCGAAAAATTGACAGCAGTGGTATTTAGTTATTTCGAGTGATTACTCTGATTATGTTTAGATTAGACAAAACTCTTTACGTAAGGTCCAATGTCACGATTTGATTAGTGTCAGAGCCACATTATGACTTGGCAATTTGGTTCCTGTATTCAGTTAATATTATTTTATTTTGGTTGGTTCAGGTATCGACATGAAGTTCACATCCAATTAGACTACTAATTGGATAATTAATTAAAGTTGATAATTATTAACTACGGGATTGGGTTTTTGGAACGTGTGACATGACAAGTAGTATCAGAAAAGTTGTAAGAGGAATGCCTTATTTTATTTTGGTTGGTTTAGGTATCGACATGAAGTTCACATCTATTGTTAATTAAACTACTAATTGGATAATTAATTAAAGTTGATAATTATTAACTACGGGATTGGGTTTTTGGAACGTGTGACATGACAAGTAGTATTAGAGAAGTCGTAAGAGGAATGTCATATTTTCAGTTTGAAGATCTAATGTGATTATTTATTTTGTGATGAGATTAAGAAATGTCATCAGGATAAGGAGGAAACGTTGGACCAAGCTCTCTCCCCGACTGGGAAGAGGAATGTTTGGCCATCATGGCAAGGATAGCAAACGTTATGGAGTCCATGGCTCGAAGATCGCATAACCCATTGCAGGAGACGGCAAATCCAGTGACAATCGCTTATGATCGTTTCACCAATGAGGGTGCCAGAATTCATGGGTGACCCGAATCCCACCAAAGCTAAGATTTGTATCCGGTGGATTGAGAAAGTATTCGCTGAGATACGTTACTCGAAGGAGGACAAAGTTATGTTCCCCTCATACAAGTTAGAGAGAGAAGCTGACCATTGGTAGTCGATGAAGAAAGGAGCTATGGGATTAGAGAACGAGGAAATTTCTTGGGACATGTTCGTAGAAGTTTTCATGGATAAGTACTTCCCGCAAGCTTAAGGGAGCAAAGGGAAGAAGAATTCGCCCGTTTGCAGCAAGGAAATCAGATGGTGGCAGAGTATGATGCCAAGTTCATGGAGCTATCCCGCTATGCCCTTCATATAATCCATGATGAAGCGAGAAAGGCGAGAAAATTTCTACAATGGTTAGATAATGCAATCCAAAAGCAGCTGCTGAAACTAAAATTGAGAAACTATGGAGACGTGTTGGATCGGATTCTCTTGTTTGAACGAGAGTTGGAGAGGGAGAAATTTCTTTAAGGAGAAGTCGACTAACAAAGGAGGCCAAAGTTCAGAATCAGGAGGATCCCATAAAAGATCAAAGTTGGCAGACAAATGGAAGAAAGGAGCTGAACTCTAGGGTATACGTGGCCCTCAACAATCAATGCCCGTGTGCCCTCGTTATGGGAAATCTCATGTAGTAAGGCCATGCTACAAAATCTTAGGAGTTTGTTTTAATTGTGATCAAGTTGATCATATGATCAAGGATTGTCCTCATCCCTCGAGGCAAACGGCGAGGAAGCCAAATGCTTCTGGAAGAGCATTTGCGATGATAGCCTAAGATACAGATGCATCACCTACGGTGGTGGAAGGTAAACTTTCCATTTTTGAAACTTCAACTCATGTACTTTTGGATTCGGGGTCAACACATTCATTTGTACCACTAAAATTTGTCCTTTTCTTATATCACCCCCAAGGATTATGGATTTTTCATTGGTAGTGTTAACACCTCCGAGATCATATTTGGTTATAGATATTGTGTACCCTAGGTGTATTGTTTGGGTCAATGGGTTAAAATTGGTGGTAGATATGGTCTTATCAGACATACATAATTTTGATATAATTCTAGGCATGGAATGGTTAGCTAGTTATCATGCTAGCATAGATTGTTTTCATAAGATGGTGTATTTTACAATTTTAGGATGTAAACCCTTTTATTTTCAAGGAGTAATGCATAAACAATCCCCATACATAATTTTGGCATTATATACTCGTCATTTGATGAAAAATGGATGTCAATCCTATTTGGCTTATGCAGGCACGATTGGGAGTCATAATGTTTTGGCGAGAGACATACCGGTGGTATGTGACTTTGAAGATGTTTTTCCAAAAAATCTTCCGAGACTACCGCCAAATAGGGAGATTGAGTTTGAAATTGAGATGATGCTTGTAGTGACACCTATATCCAAGACCCTCTATAGAATGGCACCATCGAAGTTCAAACAATTGAAGTAACAATTGTAAGAGCTGCTGGAAAAAGGTTTCATCTAGTCAAGTGTGTCTCCATGGGGTGCTCTGGTGATATTTGTTATGAAGAAGGATGGGTCTAAACGGCTGTGTATAGATTATCAGGAATTAAATAAGATTACCATGAAGAACAAGTATCCGTTGTCAAGAATCGATGACTAGTTTCATCAATTGCAGGGGGCCGAAGTATTCTAAAAAATTGGTTTTTGTTTAGGTTATCATTAATTAAGGATTAAAAAGAAAGATGTGGTGAAGATGGCTTTTCAAACTTCATATAGGCATTACGAGTTTTTGGTTATATATTTTGGGTTAACTAATGCACTTGCAACTTTTATAAATTTGATGAACCGGGTATTCCAGCCCTATCTTGATAAGTTCATAGTGGTATTCATTGATGACATTTTAATATACTCAAGGAGTTATGAAGAGTACGAGATGCACTTGAGAATTGTATTCCAGATGCTTTGTGAAAGGACTTTGTATGCCAAATTGAAGAAATGTGAATTTTGATTTGAGGAAGTTATATTTTTGGGTGATGTCATTTCAAAAGGAGGAATTTCGATTGATCCTAAGAAAATTGAAGTTGTAATCAATTGTAGTCGACCAACAACGGTGACTAAAGTTATAAGCTTTTTGGGAATAGTAGGTTATTATCAAATATTTGTGGAGAAGTTTTCTAGAGTTGTCATGCTGCTAACCCAATTGACACGAAAGAAAGTCAAATTCAATTGGATGGAGGATTGTAAAAAAAGATTTTCAGGAATTGGAGGATCGTCTAACAATAGCCCCGATTTTGACGATTTTTGAAGGATCTAGAGGATTCGTGGTCTATTGTAATGCGTCTAAGACCAAACTTGGAGGTGTCCTAATACAACATGGTAAAGTGATTGTGTGTGGATTGAGGCAATTGAAGACGTATGAAAAAAATTATCTTATGCATGGTCTAGAATTGGCAGCGGTGATTTTTGTATTGAAGATTTGGAGATATTATTTATATGGAGAGAAATTTTTGGTGCATTCGGACTATAAGAGTCTCAAATATTTGTTCTCTCAAAAGGAATTAAATATGAGATAGCAGAGATGGATGGATTTCTTGAAAAATTATGATTGTGAGATTCAATATCAATCAGGAAAGGCCAATGTTGTGGCGGATGTTTTAAGTCGCCAAACGATAAGTTTTGTGGCTCATTTGAGGATTAAAGAAGTGGAAATGTTGGAATGTATGAAGCAATGCAATATTAAAAGGCATTCCTAAGGTACTTGGATATATTGTCTTATTTTCAAGTGCAACTAGAGATTTTGAAAAGAGTTAAAGGAGTTTAAATAGATGATCCATTCTTGGTGGATATTGCCAGAGATTTGAATAGGGACTCTAGAGTGGATTTTAGTGTACGGGTTGATGGAATTTTGAGGTTTCGGGAACAGATATGTATATTAGATATTGGGGAATTGAAAGACGAAATCATAAACGAAGCGTATCGATCAAAGTTCACTATCCACCCAAGAATTAACAATATGTATCAAGATTTAAAGCGGATATTTTGGTGGCGAAACAGGAAAAGAAAAATTGCAACGTGTGGAAAGGTGTTTGATATGTTAACAATTGAAGGTTGAGTACAAGAAGGCCAGGGAGGCATTTAACATGGTGGACCTGTTGCTGATGTCTCATATGATGGTGTTGGCCAGGGAGGCACTCATGCTGTACAAATCCATAACTGGATACTATGGTAGCTCAACTGTTTGAAATGTCCAGCAACATCGATGCTAAGGTATCTGCCAAAGATACCTAGCAGAGAACCTTTCTTAATGCTTAAAGGTTACACCCGTCTACAGATGTAGATGAGAGAATCTGAAAATTTAGAAACATGTGTTCCAGTGAACTGCAAGTTAGTCAATCCAAATTGGACTAACACCATTAAAGTATTAGGGCAATTGCTGTCCAGAAATTCCAAATGCCAATGCTTGATTCGTGCCTTGGAAGCATTTATACCATGGATCACCGAGACTATTTCCAATTACTACTTAGATTCCAGAAATTAGGGGATACCCTAGTCTACCAGTGCTTCCCCCTAACGCTAAGACAAGACACTCGGACTTGTTCTATATGATGAAGGTATACTCCAATGGATCCTTCCAAGAGCTCTGCTCCACTTTTCTCAGCTAATTTGCTTCCAACAATAGGGCAGAAAAAAATCCCTGTTACTTAGCTAGCATCTAACTAGCTTAGGATGATAGTCTAAAGCATTTCTCATCTCGTTTCAATGTTGAAGCTAGAGGCATCATGAATCTCACCGATGATGCGAAGCTCAATGCCTTTACTGCGACAATGCACTTATGAGATTTTGCATCAAATTAATGGAATAGGACCTTCAAATCTTCACATACACAAAGACAGCTGCCAGAATATATTGCAGTTGAAGAGGTAAACAAGGCTTGGGAAATCGAGATGCCAGAATT
Organism: Nepenthes mirabilis; assembly: GCA_025585075.1. Classification (NCBI taxonomy): domain Eukaryota; kingdom Viridiplantae; phylum Streptophyta; class Magnoliopsida; order Caryophyllales; family Nepenthaceae; genus Nepenthes; species Nepenthes mirabilis. Next base: position 9,500 of record JAODPA010025682.1, read on the forward strand.
CAGACCTGGCCCAATGGGAATTGTAATGGAAAGAAAAGACAAAACAAAGATCCTAAAGGTAACCATAGCTTGGGTCACACAATAATAGGCCTAACTTACAGCGCCCACCTCATTTCGTTTGCATTTCCCCTCTACCAAAGATACGGATAAACATCCTGATGTAGATCAAAAATAAGTTCTTGAACAAAAAAAACCAATTAAAAACCTAGAGGAAGCCAACGAGACAAGATACTACCACTTTCACATAATCTTGAGATATGACATCAAGGATTGCGAGACTATGCAGGAGGAAATTGAAACCCACTTCTAGGGAGGCCACTTGTAGAAGTTCCTACACAACCCATGCGGGATCGTAAGGAATAGTTCGGCCTCCCACCTCTATTTACTCGGACAATAGATTGAGAAGATTTATGCTTGTACTTAGCTATCTTAGGCACTACCCTTAGCAAAATTTTGATTGGAGAATAGTATAGGACACCAAGATTGGTATACTAAAATAGCAAAGTCATGCTTGACCCAAAGCCTAGACACACACTAGCCAAGAAGGCCAGGTTGGTGGGGTGTTAGCCGCAAAGAAGCTTTAGCCATACTTTTAGGCTTACTAAATAGTTGTCTTCATGGATTAACCTTAAAGGAGGATCCTGTAGAAGTTAGAAGTTTTCGACATCAAGCAGTCCATTGAACTTAGCGAATTTGACATTGAAATTCAAACCTAACCTGTATAGTGCACTATCTCAGAATTGTCGAGATGACTGAGGTGTCCTTGGTGACACCTCGGCGGACCCTACTTATAGCAAAAATTCGCACAACAAAATAACAGCAGAGAATGGTGCGCTGCTACTATTAATGGGTGAAGGAAAGAGCATTCGAACACACAATCTATTTCTCCGTAACATAAAAGCTAATGGAAAAATAGCCGATAAGAACAAGTTATCTCCAACTTGGGAGGAGTCGTTTTTTATGGCCGTTGTATTTCAAAGTGTGGCATACAAGCTAAGAACCTAAGCCGGCAAGCTTGTTCCTAGAACTTAGAATGCCATGCACCTAAAGAAATATTATTAGTAGCATCGCCCGTCCAAACAATTGCAACTAGGATAGAGGTATGTGGCTTCTCCCAAGAACTATATGAATGGCCGGTTGAATGTAATTGATATATTTGAAAATATTAATAAAATTTCCTTTCCCCATTTCCATATTTGACTACTTGCTTTTATGTACTTAATTGTTTAGAGGTACACAAACTAATGACCTAGTTGACCCTAGGTTAGGCATGCGGTTCTAACCAAATGGTCAAAGACGAGCTCAAGTGCACCTAAGCATGCCTAGGCTCATGGCTGAAAGCCTGCCTCCTTAATATACTTAGGTAGGGCTCATTCTAGCTGTTACATGCCTAGGTTATAAGGTGTGCCTTTTTTGTGGCTTAAGGTATGAATTTTGAGGATAATTGATATAGATTTGTTTCTTCAAGAACAAATTATATTTTCTTTTAAATTTTTCTTATATTTAATTGTTATTATTAATACTTATTGGTGTTTGTGAAATTGGAATTCATTAAAATAAAAGTAACTAATAGAAGAATGGATGGAGATTATTATAAGGATAAATAAATTTACATTTAAGGGTGATTCTTTAACAAAGGTTTTGTAGCTTAAATTGTTGGAGTAAGTGGAGTTATATCATACTAAATTAAGAAATAGTGTAAGCCTTGTTACTTTTTTAGATTTTGTAAATAACGACATTTCAAACTCAAAGATACAAATACATAGGTTAAGGAAGTTGAAGATGATAAACTTGTTTGATAGAACTTTTGTCATTTGCTATGAGTAACTTTATGACACTATAAAAACTACTCTTTGCTATGAGTAATTTTTTTATTGAATTTGTTATTCTTATGCATTTCTAGTGAACTACATAAATGAATTGCTAACTTTTATGTTGTTAATTAAACTTTGGGTTGATATATTATCGGAAAGATTTTTTTAGTGTTGCTTATTAGTATTTAGTTTTAACAATTAGAATTCATTACAAAAATATCCAACATTCATATTTCTTACATGGGCCTCAGTTCCATTATGCCTACGTCTAAGCCTGAGCCATTTGCATATGCCTTAGAGATTTTTTGCACCTTGATGCAGCTTGCACATTAACAACAATGTATATAAGGAAAGCACACCACATGGACTTCAGACTAAGTTTGGTCATTTGGGATTAGGTATCATGAATGTAACATACGCATCTGAAAATTTGTGAGAAAAGAGTTAATTGCTTTCTTGGAAATAAAACATGTTAAGGAATCTTCCCCTTAAAGACAATTAAGAATATTCCATTAATAAGATAACAAGCTATCAATACTTTTCCACTTTAAAACATTTTTGTAACTCCCATTTAGAACTAGATAGCTCTAGTAGCTTCCATAAAATGTTTATTCTTGCTTTCTTCCACTCTATTTTGTTGGGAGTATTAGGACATAATAATTTATGAAGAATCACACGTTGGCGCATGACTAACAATAAAAGAGTGGAAAAGCCTTCATGAGCATTGTCACTCTCTAGAATATGAAAAGAGATAGAGAATTGAGTGTTGACTTCAGTATAAAATGTACAAAAAATACAATATAATTTAGAAAGATTTTTTGATCATATATGACCAAGTGACCTGTGAATAATTGTTGGCAAAGGTAACAAAATAATGACATCGCAACTTACACAAAATAGGAGAGGGTCTTCTAACATCCAAGTGAAATAACTCAAAAGGAGCAGATGTGCGTGTAGTAACTCAAGGTTAAAATGAAGTGCAGTTATCTTTAGCAAACTAACACGAAATTAACTTGATTAAGATTTAGTTGTATCTTTTTCAGACTAAAGAGAGAAGAACAACCCAACCGACAAGACTTTCAAGATGTGTAGAAGTAATAGTATAACAAATAGGTGGAATTTTGGCAGGTTTAAAACCAAAAAGAGATATGGTCAGAGGCTCCACAATCAGTAAGAAATCACAACAAAATACCACACTGATAGAAACAGTGCTGCTGTGTAAATCCTGCCTCAGAATCCAAATAAGTACCAGAAACTAAGCTGAAGAGGAAGAAAGAAAACACACATAGTAGGAATAGCCCCTGAGAAACAGAGGTGCCTCAGCCTAGAAAGCTAGTTGATGCAGGGAAGGTGGAAACTAGGGGAGGGGAAGGAGAACAGAAGAAAGATAGAAAGAGGGAGAATAGACATCAGAGAGAGGGGGTAAAGACC
>JAODPA010025693.1:0-12745 GCA_025585075.1 Nepenthes mirabilis
AAATAAAATAAATTGACAATTAATATTAATTTTTTTAAAAGAAGAGCATGAGTCTTGACCTGACCCGGTTGCAGCACCATTGAGATCGGAATATTTTTCGACGAGGCAAACGGTCCACGATTTCAAAGCCTACGGAAACAAAATTCTTTTCCTCCAACCGTCGATTTCCTTTTCCATATCCTAATTAACAACGACGTTTTCCCTTTTGAATTATTAAATATTTCATCATCATCCCCAATTCTCGCATCTGAACCCCTCTCTCGCTCACGATCTCGAAAAAAAGTAGCCATAAATGTCGGATCTAAAAAAATAATGGCTCCGAATCGCAGCACACACGCACCTACGCACTTGCTTTCCGGGCACTTCATGCGACATTCCATTCTCCTAATCCAGTTTCTCACTCTCTCCCCATCTCTCAATTTCACTCACTCAATTTCTAATTGTTTAATTTGCATGCACATTTTTCAGTTGTGTCTATCATCGCCACCATCATTGTTATCACCTTATACTTGGTATCTATGTGTATTGGGACTTTAAATTCGGGACCTAATTTAGGGTTTTCGGATGCCTGATGTTATTATTATATAAATGCCTGTTTTCGGGGATCTAGGGTTTCGCATCGCCGCTTTGGCTCTCGTCGTGGGTTTACCGGTGATCGGCTTTGTAATCCGTCGGAAAAGGCGGATTGCCGCGGCCAGGAGGGAGGAGATCAAGCGGCTTTTGGCTTTGGCTTCTGAAGAGGCGGCTCGGGCTGAGCAGGAAGCTACGATCAGTGATTGCGCTGCTCCTGTTTCTTCTTCGCAACTCCATCTCTGTGCCGTTTGCTTCAGTCCCACTACAACTCGCTGCGCAAGGTGCAAGGCGGTTCGATACTGGTAAGTTAACTGCTTAATTTCCCGATTCAATTGACAATTCATCTGGTCTTATGGTTGCGGGAATAGTGATTGAGGATATTTTCAGCTATTTGATTTATAATGTTTACCGTTTCGGTGCCCTTTGAATTATCATAAGCATTTTAACGTTGGAGTTTTTTCATGGGTACATCTTTGGCCCAATTACGTGATTGGAATTTTTTTCAGAAAGCAGTATGATGTTTATTTTTCCAATTTAGAGAGCCAGGTAGTGGTGTAGTGCTGTACATTCCAGGAATTAAGGAAGCATCAACGTAATATTATCGGTATTGCCTAAAGAATTCTGCTGAAGCACTGGTTAATATTAAAATTTAAGAAAGTAATTTTGTGCTGTTTTGTTTTTACAGCAATCAAGTGATATATAACAAATAGGAGCCGTGTTACATGGTATTAAATTTGAAATTATTTCATAAAATACTTTCTCAACGGTTGCCCTTATGGCATTCATTGGAAAACTCCATTTTTTGCTTCTATAAAATGATGGTCTTCTACTATATAAGTGATGATTGCAATGCCTGATTATTTTTTTAGAGGGAATCCTCCTGATAAATTCCTTTGTCAGTTTTACTGTGATGTTGCAATTCAGATGCTTAATGACAATGCGATTGTCTTTGCATTGATCATTGTTAATATTATAGTGAAATGTAAGTTTCCTAATCAATAAAACGAGTGGTGAAATTACATGGTACAGAAGTCTTAACACCCTCAGGATTTGAAGCATTGTTTGGTGCTGTAGAACAAGACCAGCTGGACTATTGGCATCATTCATGTTAGTTTAGTGGAATGTTGGCAATGGCAGTTCCTCTTGAGCTAGGCCTTATGTTTTTGCAAAAAGAAGAAAGGACTAGGCATTTGCTGGGGAGATGACAAAACTTGTTTGATGCTGTAGAACAAGACAAGCTGGACAAGTAGCATCGCTGTTCTGATCTCAGTGAAATTTCGGGAAATGGCAGTTTATGCTTGAGCTACGCCTTTCACTTTTAGATGACAAAACTAAGTGTTATATCTTGCTACTTATCTATCTCACCACTCTCGATTACATGTTGGAACACATGCCTTTTACTTATGTAAGAAATTTAGTATGTAGCTATCTGCCAATCGTAAATGATGTTTTTTCTAGGGATACTACTTCACACTGCCTTCAGCAACGTGACACTATGAGAAAGCAATGCCCTAGAGTTCAACATGATGGTACTGAGAATCTTACTCAAGAGGATCCTGGTACAGGTTTATTCCCTCTGGATTAGGAAGATGGTTTCCATAGGTTCAGAGATAGCTAGTCCAAGGTTTGTCGAGTATCCAATGTTCCGTGAAGGGGTTTTGACTATGGGGTTGGGGGCTATTCATATAGCAATATGTTAATTGTAGGTCATGTGCTAGCCTTCTTAGTAAGAAATAAATGTTTGAAACTTGAGCCATGCTTGGGGGGTTTCGAATTGCTTCTGGAGGAGTAATGATAATAGTGCTGGTGTTTGGGGTGCCTGTTAAGTTCTGGGATGTTATCATTTTCGGGAGGACAAGTTTATCCTATTTATATCCCTGCCTACAAAGTGGTGTTAGTTATGGAAATTGTGGTCGTAATGTATTTTCCTTGTTCTTTGAGGATTGAGTCTGCTACTTTCTGCCACCCAGGCCTTACTGACTGTCTGGATTAACTGTGACTTATTTTGTAATCTGACATACAGGGACCTTTTTGACAACTTACTAAATATATTTACTTCAATATAATGAAGGCTTTAAGTGCTTCAGAAGTGGATATCATAGCACCTCATATTTGTCTCTGCTAAGGGCCTCAAGCTATGAATCTATTTGTTTGTGCCTTGGGAAACCTGTCACTATCTTCTGGACTTCACAGAAAATTGTGCTTTTGGGTTTCTCCGATTCCTTCAGGCTGTAGCCTTTGTGTCCTCTTCTTGTGTACATAGGGTGATGCCCAAACATATCCAGCAGGAAAATTTCATGGCTGTTAAACCTCTGTCATCGGCATTTATCTGTGCTTTTTTTTCCCTCTCTTTCTTGCCTTGCTGTTTTGTTCTTCAGTCCCACGACTGCGTCCAGTAACCTTGATTTCTAGCCGTTGTGGTTGTGTTATAGGTTATAGGTATATAGGTTCTTCTTGCTCATGTTACATGCATTTCTTGTGCACCTTCTGTGGTGTAACTGTAAATGAATGAGATTACTTGAGTTGTACTGTTGGTTCTTGTGCCTGTATGCTCCTACCATGGATACCTAAGCAAATCATTCCTTTGCTATTCATTCTCTTATGCTTTTATGCATTAAGGTTTATTAAATTTCTAGGACATCAGTTTATGTTATGATCATGTATCAATTTGATATCTTCAGCTCTGGAAAGTGTCAAATAATTCACTGGAGGCAAGGTCATAAGGGGGAATGCCATCCACCACTGGGAATTTTCGAAAATGATGAAGGAAGCAATTTCAATTGCGATGGTAACTACGCTGCCAGTTTTGAGGTTGAGAGAATGGAGTATGATAAACCTTGCAGGAGTACTCACGAGGAACCTGAATCAAATTACTCCATGCACTCTCACCAAAAATTACCTGGAAAGAATGAGGATGCCAAGGGTGATCATTCTTCAGATGGAAATTTTAGATGCAGTGATGTTTTTGTTTCTGAGGATGATAGTTTACGTGGCATTGATACATCAGATGAGCAGCACTTTGGTCCTTGTTCTGACAAGCTTGAGACTGCTTTATCTGTCAAAAGGATGGAGCAAACTAAGCCACCATCCCCAGAGTTCACTACCACGGTTGAACCTGTCAATACTAGCAGTTTAAGTGTTCCAATGGGAGATCCAAAATTCAGAGCAACTAATTCTTCTGGTTTGACCACTAACTGCTCTGATGTAAGTTCACTGGATGAGTTTGCATCCTATTCCACTTTTTGGGATGGTTCTCTTGACTCTGGCAAGGCCAGTAAATATGCTCGAACTGTTAGTGCCAAATCTGTTTATGATAGAGCTGGTAATGGATACGTATTGGACTCAAGACCCTTCCTGCGTTTTTCCTTTAATATGTCAGGGAATCTGCCACCAGATTTGCCTTCACATGTCTCAAAGATACCCGACAATGCTTATCCCGGAGCTTCAGGAACTAGTAAGAGTATCGATGGATCTAATTTACCTGAAAAAGAGCCCATAAATGCTTCGAGAGGTGGGTGCTCAACTTTATGCAGCTCTAAACAAGCCAACTCTGTGAATAAGGACACAAGCAATGATTCATATGTCATGATGTCTGGCCCATCATCGTCTGATTCTTCATCTGTCCATCCCTCTTGTGTAGGAAAGCATTCTGTTATGGCAGATGCTTATAATGCCAATAGCTTGCTGTCCTCAGGTTCAGAAAGATCACACCGTGTTTCCTGCAATATAATTGATATCTCCCAGTCAGTGTCTGAAGAAACTGGATCATCATGTTATGCTTCCAATTATCCTTCATCTACTGGCATCAAAGGGCCTTCTCCACAAGCTGTAAGGTCTGAACATGTGGACAGTGTCCCTGACAATTCTGGTTTTCCCCGTCACGTTTCCAATCTACCCCCAAATGCTGCTGTTGACTTGAAAACATCTATGTTAAAAGTTGTCGACCATCTCAGAGCTTCAAAGTCATCAAAACGCTATTCATTTGGGGTAGGGAGTGAAGGTTTTGGCAAAGCAAGTCAGAAGGTTGTATACAAATGTTTCTGCTTTTTCTATATGCCTATGGTATTTATAGCTTCCCTGAACATGTTCATATCATGCAGATGCTTTTTCCATATGAGTTGTTTGTCAAGCTATATAACTGGAACAAGATGGAGCTGCGTCCTTGTGGCCTTACAAATTGTGGGAACAGGTAATATATGGTTGTAAGTTCACAAATTTTGTGTGGACTCAAGTTTAAGTTGTGTGCCAAGGGGGGGTTTCTGCTGTCAGACTGCTATTTTCTAAATTTAGGGGTTGTGTAAAGTATATCTAAATTGTGTTTGTCATATCAAAGCACCATGGTTATGTGTAATTGTCCGTGCCTGGTACAGTAGTATGGGGGAAGCATGGATGAAAATATGTGTATTAGTATCGGTTGTAATCATATAAATATTCAATACATTAGATAATATATATTGGTATTAAATATATTATAAGAAATTTTTTTTTTTAAGAATCATAAGATGGCGAGCAAATATTTGTCAAATATTAAGTATATTGCCCTGTATATTGACCAAAGCCCTGTATATTGACCAAATATATTATAATATATTGTTGATACAAAAAAAAAAATGCAATTTTACCACATATTGAAAAATATCGGTATTGGAGGGCCCCGATATACGTGGTTTTACTTTATATTATACAAAAGAACATTAATAGGACTTAAACCCATGACTATTAAGTCACACAATGACAACTCTACTATTATACCAATGTTTCTTTTCAAATGTATACGTGGCAAATGTAAATGCATATTCACATATTGCTTGTGCTTGCATATACATATTATGATTTGTTTTTGTAGGCTTCCAAATGATTCATTGTGAAGATGAAAACACTGTATATCTAAGGCCTAGTCATAATATGACGTAGGATGTTTTAATACCAGAGTTGCATCCAAATGTAACCTGGTGTCAAACATGTCCCAAATTAGTCATCAAACATATTCCTTCTTAGCTGGGTTGACTGGAACGTCAATTGTGCTTCTGAATTGCTTTAACATCCTGTTAATACTCAACTTTTTACATTTATCTGCAAAGAAATGTTATTGTTGTTGTCGTGGAGTCTATATAGTCTTCTGCAGGAAAAAAAATAATCAATTCTAGTTTTTAAGCCTGACCTAAAGTAAATATGGTTGTTCTTGGCAGTTGTTATGCTAACGTTGTGCTCCAATGCTTGGCATTTACTCCTCCTCTGACTGCTTATCTTCTTCAAGGACTGCATTCCAAATCATGTAAGTATCGTATGTTTTCTCATTTGCTGAGTCGGTGACTTGATTTGGTATCACTACTCGAATTGGTACCTTACACCATTAACAAAATGTTAGTTGTTATCAACATCCGTACCTCTCTGGTTTTCACCTTTCTTGTCTTGATATTGTTTCATCAAACACCAGGTGTAAAGAAAGACTGGTGCTTCACATGTGAGTTTGAAAGGCTTATACTGAAGTCCAAGGAAGGTGGTTCTCCATTGTCTCCAATTCGCATACTATCTCAAATACAAAAAATGGGGAGTGCTCTTGCTAGTGGGAGAGAAGAAGATGCACATGAGTTTCTGAGGTGAGCTTTGTTGGTTGAGTCTGTTAAGCTTGGAGAATTTTCATATGTACATTGTGAAAAAAATACACATATCATCCTTTTTGGTTTCTTGAAGGATGCAGAATGGAAATTTAATGTTTGGTGATATTGGTAGGTATGTTATCGACTCGATGCAATCTATCTGCCTTCAGGAAGCTGGGGTGAGTAAATCCAGCCCTTTGGAAGAAGAAACAACCCTTATGGGCCTCACCTTTGGTGGTTACTTTAGATCAAAGGTACAATAAGCTTTTTGAAGATATCTGGGAACATTTTTGCAGTTGAAAATTTAAAATGTGTAGGTTTTCTCTTGTGAAGATAAGATGCATGAGATGTCATGGAAAATCTGCAAGGGATGAGAGGATGATGGATATTTCTGCTGAGGTTGAAGGTGATATAGAGACCTTGGAACAGGCTCTTCGACAGTTTACCAGCACTGAGATCCTTGATGGGGATAACAAGTATCAGTGTGAAAGGTTGGTTTTCTGGGTCTAAAACTTTTAAGCTGTGGATATATTTAACCTCATTTAGAGGCAATTGGGCCTGCTAAATATTATATTTTTTGAAAAGATGCTGACAACTATAGTCTCAATTAATATTTCTCCGTGATCCAAGTATGACCTTTATTTCTAATAATTATGTAAAATGCCTGTGACTAATTGTATGACATTGAAAATTTGCTATCAAGGTCATTTGATTGGTCTTGTGGATCCAAAGACGTTAACAAAGGAATGATTATGTGATTGAACATTATAGACCAGTAAATAGTTAATTGTCTATATGGCAGTGATCTATTCTGCATTAAGGCCTACTTGCACTTAATTGTGCTGAATTTGACTGATCCGAAAATGTGTGTTCAGTTGGGTTGGAAGAGCGAGCTTCTTCTTTGCAGGTTTCAAGTCTTGTTGTCTTTATTTTGAAATCCTTATTTTAAGAATATGAATCCCATTTTCTTGAGAAGTATGTTATCCTCAATCCAACTTTCTTTTTTTAGCAAGGAAACTGAGATTAATTCCTATTCGTTGGTGATTAGTGATCCCAAATTGCAGAAAATAATTTTTGAAAGTGGTAAGTGCCTGAGGAAAAGAATATATTTTTAGTTACTTTGAATGCTAAGATTGGAAGTGCTGAAAAATCTGAACAGGAACAGATATTTGGTCCCATGTTAAATTATCCATAATTTTCTCTTTGAGTTTGTGGATAGTCTTGGTTTCAATTTACTGCTACTCTTATTACTAGGCTGCTATCTGAAATTTTAGTGCTTCCTGAAAATAAAAATTGTTTGTTAGGCTGCCCGATTACAGAATCTAAAGAGTTATCAATAGATTACGAAGCTCTTAGAACATTATTTTTAGCAAGAAGAATGTATATATTTTTTCCTTCAATGAAATTTAAGAAAAAAGGATTACTTATTTCAAGTGTTCAACCATGAAATGAACTAGCGTTGAAAAGGAAGTGAGAGTTCTGTATGAATGCAAGTGTTATTCACTGCATATTAATGTAAATGATAATATATATTACTGTCCATGCTAAATACTGTATATTACTGTCCATGCTAAATAACAAGTGCTGAAACATCAGGTTTGCTGAAGGCGGTCACTATTAGTCTCTATCTTGTTTGGTCACATTGCAGGTGTATGAATTATTCCGACCTTGCAATTGATCTACTGGAGACCTATTTACTGCTTGGATTATATGATGTCCAGTGTCCCATGTATTCTCTTCTTCGAGTATTGGGACAGCGGTGTCAACAACTAATTTAATAATTTTCTTACTGAGCAAAAAAAAAAAAAATCTATTTTTTTCTCATTTATTCAAGTATGAATTTATTATTTACTTCTTTCATCATATGTGATAGTATTTTTTTCTGGATAAATAACATATAATAATCATCTGCTAATAATTTATGGGAGCTCTTTATAGGTTAAATCATGTTGATTTGCTGTTTACAGAAATGTATAATGATAAGTGAAAAATGGTTATCTGAAAAAATGCACATAACCCTATCTGCCTATCATCTTATACTTGGGCTACGGAATTTTTATTCTTATGATTAACCAAACACAAATGCAGAAAGGGTGTACCAAAATGAGGCACTAATTAAATGTGGGGCTCAGCCAAATGGACGCCCTAATTATTTATGCAACACATATGCTTGAACAATAGAAGCAAGAAAGTAAGTTTGGTGAATAGTGTGTACTCAAGATATATCAACAGACCACAGTATGAAAAATAGCTAGCTATACGCTTTGTACAACATAACTCCAGCCTATAATGAACTTACTTTTAGTTCTTCATGTTCCGAAATAATTATCCAGCAGGATCTCTGAGAAAACCATCATAACTTAGCTTTGGTAAAAAGACCATATAGTTTGTTCTAATTCATCATGTTTTCTCCATAGTTGCTTCTGATTCATCATGTAAATGACAATTTTTACTTCAGGATGTCCAAGTTTTAATCTTTCTTTCTCAAAGCAGGATGCTTTGATTGGTCACAATTTTTCATTTTTTTGGTTTCAAAGAAGAGACACCAATTATGCATGTTTATGCTGCTTATGAACGCAAAATTGTATTTTTACATTTTCCATCTTAGCTTGTCAGCTTTGTTTATCTGGAATGGAAACAATAAGGGGATGTTGTTGGGACCCCCTAATTGCTAGTAATTATGAAAAAGTGAGGACTAATGCAAGAGGGTTTCTGTTTGCAAGATCTAGCGAGGATCAAATACGTGTAGCCTTACTTTTGTAATGCAAAAGAAACTAATTTTAACCTGTGACTTAATACTGCACCAATGCTCTCCCTCAAATTCCTAATTAGTAATATAGGGCATTTTTTTTCTGGTGGTCCAGAAAATAAAGATAATCAAATTGACTCAGTGTATTTTCCTTGTGGGGGTTGCAGTGAACTAAATAAATGGGTTGATTTTATAAGTAATTTCGAAGTATGATTCAGTAATACATTTTATTTACTCTTAAGGGGCTCTTGTTTGTCTATCAGGTGTAAATCTCGTGAAAAAGCAAAGAAAAAGTTTACTATATTGGAAGCTCCTAATGTCCTCACGATTGCATTGAAGAGATTTCAGGTTAGTTTGAAGGGCAATTAGCTTGCTGCTGTTTCTTTGCTCTTCTAGATTGCATATTTCTTACCCAATAACCTATGAGCTTTTTCAGTCAGGTAACTTCAGAAAGCTCAACAAGTCCATTCAATTCCCCGAGATTCTAGACTTAGCGCCATATATGAGGGGGGCAAGTGATAAATCCCCAATATACAGACTTTATGGGGTCGTGGTCCACTTAGATATTCTGAATTCCACATTTTCCGGCCACTATGTGTGTTATGTTAGGAATGTGCAGAACAAGTGGTTCAAGATTGATGACAGCTCGGTTTGTTACTCCGTACTCTAATGTTTTATATTTGTTATTCTGTTGTACATTTCATGATCAGCTGCATGTTTCTTTCCCTTTGATTTCGTTCATGAACTAAAAATTTTTTAAGCCTGGTGACTTGCACTAGCATAAAAATATTCCTCTATGGTTTTATACTGCACATGTTTAAGTAGAAAGTTTCAGCTTGTGTAGATGCTCCAGAGAGTTTGATTTATTATGCATTGTTAATTTTTTATGTGCTTAGTTTTTGGTGATGCTGACATTAATTGACCTCTTACCATGGAATGAAATTTCAGCCAATATGCATACGTTGGTATCGGCTCCTTGATACCACTTATGAATACTATTTATCTAGAAAAGTTGGGTACTTTTCAAAGGTTGCCTGATGTAGATACATTCTTGCTGCTTTTCTGGGTTCCTGTGAATTTTGTACTGAAGAACATGAACTGTTGTTGATCAAGTAATTCTTGACTGAGATTTTGCTTGTGGTTGCATAGGTAAAAGCTGTGGAGCGAGAAAGGGTATTGAAAGAGGGGGCATACATGCTCTTCTATTCAAGGTAGATTGTAATCATATATATTTCTTTTGTGATGAGATTCCTTTTCCATTGGCTGTGGATTTGTCGGGGTATGATGTAAGCGAGCTCATCCATAAGAACATTTAAGATACTTTGGAAGGATGACTTTATAGGGTTAGCGGGCAAATTTGTGTACCTAAAATCAGTAGGATGACTTTACTGAATGATAATTCTGCTCCAGGGCCCCATTTGGATGATTGGAAGAAAAGTGAAATATGGAGAAAAATGTTACTAAATAATGAGGAAAATTGGGAAATTTTGAGGAAAATTGGGTTTCTGGAAAATTGGAAGAAAAAGGGAAATATGGAGGAAAGTATGACCAAAATGCTACTAAATTTTAAGGAAAAATTAATTCCTTTAAGTCCAAACAGACTGGCAAAACTAGGTTTCTATGAAAAACTGTGACAAAGAAAAAGGACTTTGATTGTGGCCTGCATATATCCAGAACTACTTTTATTACTCAAGGTTTCGAAAAATTGAACTGCAGGTGCTCGCCTCGTGCTCCTGGGTCAATAAGGAACAGTATAATCTCTCGTGAGATGATAAATAAAGTAAAGAATTCAGAAGGAATTTCTTCCCGGGTTGGAAAGATGACTACGACAAGATCAAGAGATCTTCGATCCACCCACTCTGCCAACTCCTCTGACAATGCTCATTCTGACAAATTGAGGCTCTTGAGGTTGCCAAACATTCTGGAAGTGGACTCACTGAGTGACAATTCTTCCATTTTCAGCCATTCAGATGAAGTTTCCAGCACAACAGACAGCAACCGGGAATCTACCAGTACGGATGACTTCTCCGATTATATCTTTGGCGATAATCCTGTCTATGGTTGGAGCAGCTATTGGAGATACTCATCAGACTCCGACACTTCGTCTTCTTCTTCGTCGTCATCTTCTCCCCTTTTCCCAAAGCGTTCACCTCTATCAAACTCACAGAGGTATGCTTCCGACCATTCTGATATGCTCAGCGTCCATAGCGATAATGTACAGTCGACAATGGATCTCGATCCTTGGGCAAAGATGCTGAGCGAGGCTTCTAGACCGCACGATTTGGGTGATGGCGGCAGCAGCGGTGCTTCATTTTTTTTGGACTCTGACAGTAGTAAACCGGGTAGGAAGTTAGCACATAGTACTCACTCCAGGGAGGCTGACTTGGACAGATTAGGATGGCCTAACTCGTTTGCAAATCGGAAATCTGGTTCATATGTTAGCAAATCATTTAGAAGAAGAGCAGCAGATTAAATATCTCCGATCATATTAAGGTTTTAAGCCTAGAGGAGGAGAGGGGATGAATAAGAGAATTTTCAGGTTTAATGTCCTTTTTCCTCTCTTTCGTATGTAATTTACTGCTGCATTGTGTTTGAAAGAAGCAAAATGGGGGTAAGAAAAAAAAGAAGAAGAAGAAGAAAATCATATATCATATTGTTTATCTGTCTTGATCACCCCCTTTCATCTGCCATCTTCCATGGTATTTCGGCCTTTTAGCACTTCCTTGGCTCTTGGTTAGGTCTGCAAACGAGCCCATTTGTGGTCAATTATTCGGCTGTTCGGATTAGTGAATGCTTGCTTGAGTTTGCTAGCTCACAACAAGCTATAATTGAACTTAATTTAAATTTTGTTAGCTAAATAAGCGAAGCCTGGGTCTGACTGGAATTGACTCATTGACGTTTACACACAATTCGGTTTATCTTGTTTATGGGCTCTGTGATCTGGCTCTTGAATAAATTTATTTATAGGCTCGTGGGTATATTTATTTTAAGGCTAATTTTATTTTCTTGGTTTTATTTTGGACCCAATCTTCTTATTAATTCAGCTGTAGTTGACCCCTTAACCCCTCTTCAAAAAAATATTATCCAGCAGCTTCACTGAACGAGATAAAATGTTGAACCTAGATTTAACAAGAATAGTTGTACTGAGTGAGCTGTGTTGAGTAGGCACGACGATAAGCCATAGTCAGCCTGTCAGCAACCATGCCAAGATGCACCGCAAAGTTATAAACTGAGCTATCTTTGGCATGGCACGGCTTGAGTGAGCATATAGCCTAGCATGCCACTAGGCCCACTCTAGGCTGAAGTGTGTTGTGTCCCGGTCGTGCTGTGCCGAAAACCTCTCCTAGTGAATTATAGAATTTTAGGTCTTCTGCCCTGGGAAACTCTTTCACTGAAATGATATATTTGCAAGCCCAATTTAATCCTAGTCTTGTTGAATCTGCAAACATTAAATTGATGATACTCATGGTCTTTCATATTTTTTAAGTTGATGATATTCTTTCATATGTCAGGTGTCCTTAAAATTTTGATAAGTGTTATTTTTTTTTTCCCCCTTTTGGTTTACGGAGAGTTCCTTCCTAGCGGATACAAACTTTGCTCCGAAGAATTGTCAAATCTTACTAAAAGGTTTTCTAAGAGTACGTGGTATAATATGTACATGAGTTTCGAGATGTTTATCTCAATCATCTTTACTGTCAAAATTTTTTGTAAAAAAAATTATGAGCCATATATTCAATAATTGAATCGTGCAAAACTAATTATTAATTATACACAATTGCGCATTGAAAAAGAAATTAAATTTATAATAAATATATAACAATTA
>JAODPA010025704.1:0-12743 GCA_025585075.1 Nepenthes mirabilis
TTATTTGATATTTCATTTATAACTGTTGGGTCTCGTGCCAAGACCCATGAATGATATCGAGCCAAGCCCAACTGCGCAGGGAGCATACGTGGCACCCAGCTGGTAGAAAACGACAGACGACCTACAGTGCATTAATCGACTGCCGGAAAATAAACAGGAGAGAGGAAAAACTAGCCAATGGAGAAGCGGTCAGCACTGCTCCAACGACTCAGGCAACCGCCCGTAAACGGCTTGCCAATCCCAACTCGAGGGAAGACCAGGCGTGGCCAGCAGCGCTCAGGAGCCTGCCCGCCACCATAAAACGATAGCTAACATGACCGGCGGTCAGTAACAGTGACCAGAGGCAAGGAAACCCTAGCAACGGCTATTCTGGCGCCCAGAGTCCACTGGGGAGGAGCCAATAAGTACTCCCTTTCCCCACAGAGAGAGGGATCCTGATCCTTCCTCCTTTGGACAGATCACAAGAGAGAAAGCAATCGAACTAAGATAAGACTCACGTCCTGTGGCCACGAACGGGCCCACTTCTCTCATGATCACAATCCCCAAGTCCGTTCAGGCAGCGAGAAGTTCGCCACCCACTGCGGTGCATTAATGAAGCCAGGTCTTCCGCAACCTACTCATTGCATCCTCCACGCTAAAACATATATATTACTAACGTTTCATCATCATTCATTCGCGCACCGTCCACCGCATGCGCCATTTCCGTTTATTGCGAGAATTTGCTGACTATAGCGTCGGAGTGGCCGTGGTGGGAGAAATCCCACCGGACCTCTGACCTCTTGTTTGTTATTTGTATTGTGCATGTTCAGGTTTAGGAGATACGGAGACCGGACCCTCGTCCTGATGCTGCCACGTGATCGGGAACCTGGAGGCTCCCTAATCCGTACAGCAATCGCGGATCCAGGACGCAACATTGGCTCTGTCTGTGGGAAATTGACAAGAAGCCTAGTGTCTCTGTCCCACCTCCCTTCCGAAGAAAGAAAAATTGTGAACACCCGGGCACAAGCTAGTGCTCTAGCGATGGACGTCGTCGCTCAAAACGAGGATCCCCCCACCAAGAGCCACGGAGACACCCGTCCAGAGCCCGACATCCACCGCTTGGCCGTCGACGTGGGTGACATAAAGCTAGTCCTCCACGCCCTGTGCGAGGAAATGGGAACTCCTTGGCCGGGGGCTGCCCCTCCAGCATCTCAGCCCTCCTCCTCCAGGAGAGTGAGACGCCGTGCAGCGGCCCTCAAGAGAGGATCCATCCAGCCCAATAACGCCGCGGCCCAGGCGGTCCCTAACAGAATCGACCCTCACAAAACTGAAAGCCATCCAGACCGCAGCGATCTGGGGGATAGCCCTGAGCGGCGTAACCCCCGTAACTCACGCGGGTGTGGGAGACCCACCGCGGCGGGCTCCAACAGCGAGTGACCTCCTCATGCTGAGAGCCGGCGTCCCCGACAAGCTAAACCGCACCTCCAGGACCACACGGAGCTCGGCGATGTCATCAATGCGTGGAGAGGCGCTACCCACCCGTCGATGGAGGAGAAAGTCAAGGTGTTGTGGGACATCCTGCATAAGGAGAGGCCCACATGATCCTCCGCTGACCTTCGGAGATCGCCTTTCGCCATGGACTTGCGGACCTAGCCATTGCCGAATAAGTTCAAGATGCCTGTCCTGGAGGGGTATGACGGAAGCAAGGACCCGATGGACCATCTCAACTACTTCCGTACCCACTTGTCCCTACAGGGCGCGAGCGAGGCCTTGATGTGCCAATGCTTTCCCATCACCCTCGGGGGGGACACGTTGCTCTGGTTCCATGGTCTCCCTCCAAATTCCATACGCTCATTCGACGAGCTAGCTGACAGTTTTCTAAGCCAGTTTGCCTCCAGTAGCAGAGAGGAAAGGCAATCGTGGCACTTGGTCTGCCTCCGCCAGAAGTCAGACGAAAACCTGAAGCGGTTCCTCGACCGTTTCATCATCGAGGCATGGCGGATCCCCCAGCTCTTTGACGAGCTGAAACTCAACGCCTTCATCGCCACGCTGGCAGCGAGGGATTTCTTTAAGCACCTGTCGCACCAGTGCCCTCAAACCTTCCAGGAGGCTGAGGCCATCGCCAGGGCATATATCACGGCCGAAGAGGCAAACGAGGCAAAGTGCTCTGAGTGAGCGGACCGGCCCCTAGAAGCCACCAGGGCTACTGGCAGGAGAAAGAGGGACAGCGACAACCACCGCTTTCCCGAGCGCCGTAAGCAGCCGCGGCCTCCACCGTGGCCCAGGAAGGACTACGGACGGACATCACTGACTCCCCTGAACGACAGCCGTACCAACATCCTGATGCAGATCTAGGACGAAAAGTTCTTCAAGTGGCTAAAGACGCAGAAAGGTCCCAGCGGCAGTGATCAGACCAAATATTGACAATACCACCACTGCCTGGGACACTCGACTGAGAACTGCCAGACCCTGCAGCAGGAGATAGAGGACCTGATTCGCCGCGGACACCTCAAACGGTTCATGAAGAGTTCGGGGCAAGGGCCCGCAACCTCGGATGGTGAGGCTAGCGAGCCTCCGAGGGGCCGCACGGCTGTCGACGTGGTCAACATGATCTCCTCCGCTGTTGTCGGGGACGCCGGGCGAAGGGAGTCGAAGCCAACTTTCAGCAATAAGCGAGCAAGGATAGAGGATAAGAATGATGTCATTAGCTTTAGCAGCAACGATATGGCTCATGTAGCCTCCCCTAATATTGATCCCCTTGTTGTATCCACCATCGTTTTAGATGGTGGGGTTGACTACCAGCTGAAACGAGTTTTTATTGATAATAAAAGTTCAAATTTACTGTATCTCAGCACTTTCTTTAAACTTAGATTTAGACGAAGCCAGATGAAAGTCGTTGGCAGACCCTTGTACGGCCTGGACAATGAACCGGTCCCCGTATAGGGGATAGTCCGGTTGGAGGTCACTATGGGAACCCACCCGCGCTCTGTGACGCGAGAGCTAGCGTTCCTCGTCGTTGACCTACCATCTGTCTATAATGCCGTATTGGGCCGATCCTTCCTCACGACCTTTGGAGCCGTGACATCGATCCCACACCTGAAGGTGAAGTTCCCCACCCCGTGGGGTGTGGAAGAAGTGCTTGGAGACTAGGAGATGGGACGAACGTGCTACCTGTCCCAGATCAGTCCCGCGGCGCCATACCGCCTGGACGAAGATCTTAACCTTCGCGACGAAACCTTGCTCCAGCAAGCCCAATCGGGAGAGGCCACCGAAGAGGTCCCTTCAAATCTGTTCGAGCCGGAGAGATGTGTCCATGTGGGCAGATCTCTCCAGCCCACAGAACGCGACCGGCTGATTACCTTCCTTAGGGACGACTCTGACGTGTTTGCCTGGGTTTTCGCTGACATGCCCGGGATACCGGCCAAAGTGATTGTCCACAAGTTGGGCCTTGACTCGAGCCAAAAGCCCGTTCCGCAGAAGCGCAGGAACCACTCTGTTGAGAAGTTGGTCGCCATAAGGGAAGATGTGAGGAGACTCCTTGACGCGGGATTCATCCGAGAGGTCCAATATCCGGAGTGGTTGTCCAACATCGTGTTAGTGAAGAAGAGTAGCGGCAAGTGGCGAATGTGCATCGATTTCACCGACGTAAATAAGGCTTGCCCCAAAGACAATTTCCCTCTCCCCAGGATCGATCAGCTCGTGGACTCCATGTACGGACGCGAGCTCTTGAGCTTCATGGATGTGTATTATGGCTACAACCAGATTCGGATGCACCCAGAGGACGAGGAGCATACCTCCTTCATGACTGACTAAGGGACATACTGCTACAAGATGATGCCCTTTGGCCTCAAGAATGCCGGTGCAACCTATCAGCGCCTGGTAAATAAGATGTTTGAGGCCCAGATTGGGAGAAATATGGAGGTTTACGTCGACGACATGCTTATAAAGAGCAAAGTCACCCACGACTATATCAGCGACCTGGAGGAGACATTTCAGGTCCTCCGACGGCACGGGATGAAGCTCAATCCCACCAAGTGTGCCTTCGGAGTGACCTCAGGAAAGTTTATGGGCTTCATTGTGTCCCAGCGCGGCATTGAAGCCAACCCAGAGAAGATCAAGGCCATCCTCGACCTTAACCCCCCGTGGACAAGAAAAGAAGTGCAGAAACTCACCGGCAGAATAGCGGCCCTTTCACGATTCCTCACCAAGTCAGCAGAGAAGTACCTGCCTTTCTTCGAGGCACTAAGGGGCTCTAAATCACTGGGGTTCAGGTGGAGCGAGGAATGGGACGAAGCTTTCAGAGAGTTAAAGACGTACCTCGTCAGCCCACTGCTTCTGAGCTCGCCGCACGAGGGAGAGGACCTTTACCTCTACTTGGCTACGTCAGCTGCGGCCCTCAGCTTCGTGCTAGTCAGGGAGCACGGGGGAGTGCAACGGCCAGTGTATTTCGTAAGTCGGGTGCTGACGGATGTGGAGGCCCGCTATCCGCACGCCGAGAAGATGGCACTCACCCTCATCTATTCAGCGCGGAAGCTGCGGCCCTACTTCCAGTCGCACTGAATCATCGTACTGATAGATCAGCCACTGAAGTTTATCTTGCAGAAGCCAAAAACGTCCGGGCGGTTGGTCAAGTGGGCTGTCGAGCTAGGAGAGTTCGATGTGAAGTTCCGGCCCTAGCCAGCCGTGAAGGGACAGGCCCAGGCCGATTTCATTGTTGAAGAAACCACCCCAGCTCCGGAAGATGCCGACAACTTTGAAAACATGGAAGACCACGACCCTCCAGTGTGGACCCTGAATGTGGATGTGTCGTCTACACAGGCAGGCAGCGGAGCCGGAGTCATGCTACAGACACCGGAGGGCACGGAGATTACGTACTTCGTCACACTGATCTTCCCGACCACCAACAACGTAGAGGAGTATGAGGCCCTCCTCGCTGGCCTGCACCTAGCCAGGGAATGTTTCGCACGGTCATTGGTCGTGCGCAGTGACTCTGAGCTTGTGGTCAACCAAGTACAGGGAAACTTCGACGCATCAAACCTACAACTCGTGAGGTACTTGACAAAAGCAAAGACCCTGATCCCTGAATTTGACCAATTCGTGATCGAGCATGTCCCTAGGTCCGACAACAAGAGGGCTGACCGTCTGGCCCAGGACGCGGCTACCAGATCCCTGGAGCAGTATGACAGGGAACCAAGGGAAGTCCTGACTGCACTAGCATTGACGCCGAAGACCAAGAAATATTATGGGTCGTTGCATAAAGCAATTGGATGATACCATACGTGAAGTACCTGACGGAGGGAACCCTCCCCAATGATGCCAATGAGGCCAAATGGATTAAGAAGACAGCAGGTTTGTACACGCTCCTCAGCGGAAGGCTGTATAGGCGGGGATACTTGACTCCTCTCCTGAAATGCCTTACTCCAGAGGAAGCTGAATACGCCCTGAGCGAGGTACACCTGGGATTATGCGGCTCGCACATCGGGGGCAAGAACCTCGCGTTCAAGGTCATGCGGCTAGGGTTCTATTGGCCGACCATGAATCGGGACGCTGTGGAGTTCGTCCGAAAGTGCGAGAGTTGCTAGGTCCACGGCCAAATGATGCATCAGCCGCACACGGAGTTGCACTGCCTCCAGTCCCCTTGGCCATTCGCGTAATGGGGACTCGATATCCTCGGACCGTTACCATTGGCTTCCGGTCAAAGGAAATTCTTGATCGTTGGCATTGACTACTTCACCAAATGGGTAGAAGCTGTCCCTCTTGCCAAGATCACTGAGCAGAACGCGATGGAGTTCCTCCGTTAGGGTATCATTTGCTGCTTTGGGATTCCAGAGGTCGTGGTGACCGACAACGGAACCCAGTTCACTAGCAAGCGATTCACAAAGTACTGTCGCAATCTCTGTATCAAGCTGATCCACACGTCCGTGTCCCATCCCTAGGCCAACGGGCAGGTTGAGGTCACCAACCGCACGTTGCTACACGGATTGAAGACAAAGTTGGAAGACGCAGGGGGCTCCTCGGTCGAAGAGCTACCATCCGTACTCTGGCCGTATCGGACGACCCCGCGGGAGCCGACGAGAGAGACGCCTTTCAACCTCTGTTTTGGGGCTGAGGCTGTAGTCCTCGTGGAGGTGGGGATGCCGAGCCTACGGGTCAAGTGCTTCGACCCGGCCACCAACTCTCAGAGGCTCCGGGAACGCCTAGACCTATCTCCGAGGTTTGAAATGTGGCGCAACTGCGGATAGCAGCCTATCAGCAGCACGTCACATGGTATTACAACAAGCGGGTGAAGGCGTGCCCCCTCGAAGTTGGAGATTTGGTCCTCCGGAGCGTAGAGGCAGCAGGAAAGACCGCGAATAGGAATAAGCTCTCCCCTGGGTGGGAGGGTCCATTCCTCATCTCCGCAATCCTCCGGAATGGAGCATACAAGCTGCGCGCCCAGAACAGAAAATTGGTCCCCCGGACCTGGAACGCCGCCAACTTAAGTATTACCAGTGATGCCACGATATCCCAGGTAAGACACGCACGTACACCATGGTAAATGCTTGTACATGTGTAATGCTTTTTGTTAATAAAATTACTTTTCCTGTTATTCTGCATCTCCATTTGTGTGAAATATTGAGATGCATGACATTCTTAAATCGAAACGATCTAGATTGCCCCTAAGTCAGCAGGACAATCGTCTGTCCGTAAAGCAAACCCTTGGCTATGCGCCAAGCGGCCTACAAACGGCCATTAAAAATCTTGCCCGCACGACGGGCAAGTCCGAAGGGGCACATATCCATCATGGCTCAGCACCAGTCGACCCAAGCAGTCAAAACATTAGGCCTGGGGGCTTTGGAAGCTTCCCAATTCTCGGCCAACAAAAACCTTAGGGGGCAAATATTGCAGGCGTGCGGCGACCTTCGCACGCAGAAGAGAGAACCTTCAGTCTACAATGGTCGAGGGCTAGAACCTTAAACATGGTGATTACGACGCCTTGAGCAGGGGCCACACACCTCCAGTGTATACCACGCGACTAAGGCCTAGACCCGAAACCCGGTGACCGTGGCCTGAAAACCCGGCTGACCCTTGTTGTGGTTCCACGGGACTCGCGACGACATCCGCTTTACCGGATTAAGCTTCCCATCAACCGCGTGAGTTGTGACGACATCCTCTGACGAAGGATGAGCACAGCGCAAGAAGGCGCCTAGTTAGGGCCTTGGCTGCAATAGCTCTACGAGCTTAGCATTCAAGTACGTGGCATGACCCCACAAATCACATTAAACGAAAAGTGTGGACATCATACCGCATCAGAAGAGAACAAATATGAAAGAAGAAGAAACCGCCATTTACTCATTTGCCAAAAACAAGTGAAATACAGAAGTAAGGAATAATGATAAGTGGCAACCAAGAAACCTATACAGAGAAAGACTACTTCGGAGGACAAGACGGACCGACCTCCTCGAGAAAGTTCCTCAAGCGGGATGCGTCCCTGATCCCGGCATTTCCCAGATGAAAAATGCCTTCCGGTGCATCAGGAGCCACTAGGGAAGCGATCCTACGGCATAAGCGAATACCGTCCCAATATCGAGTCTCCAGCATGCGCTTTGCTTCCGACGGGGTGATCCGGCCAACCATATCCCTGGACAAGCGTGCATGGTCATCCTCCAGAGCAACGAGCGAGGCTTCCAGGCGCGCCACTTTCTCCTGCAAGCGCTTGATCTCCTCTTGCACCCGTTTGCTGTCCCCTCGAAGGGAGGCGACTTGGGTTCTTGCGTGATGAATGGCCTGCAGTCCTCGATGGAAGCCCTTGTGGAGGAGGTCGACCAGCCCATTGAAGGGGTTAGCGTCCCCAAAAATCTGCAGGAAAAAAGGAAGACATCAGTGGAACCTTGAAGCATGCGACAGCAAGGAAATGCCAGATCTAGACAACCGTACCTGAGTGGGAGCGGCACTCGAGTGATGTGCGAGATCACCTGGCGGAGGCCCTCCTTGCGGCCCCTCTCCTTCAACCGCCGGGGCCAAGCTAGCTGGAAGGGTGGCAGACGTAGGTGCGCTTGGGGGCTCCAACCCCGAAAACGTCCCGACTGCCTCCGCTCCAGCTCCCGATTGACTGACGACCAGTACCACTTCGGCCTCTGATGCCACAAGGATGTCTTCGAGGATCCCGTCCTCCGAAATGGGCTCCACAAAAAGATAGTCAGCTCCGAAGATCCCCCTGTCTCCGTCGTTGGCACAGGTGCAGCTGAGCGTGGCCCCTAAGGGTCATCAAGGTCCAAAACATCGCCCGCCATTTCCGAAACTGTGTCCACGAATACTTCGGCAATGGAATGCGCGAGAGGCCCCCAATGGGTTGAGACTCCACCTCGTAGACTTCGAGCACGGCTGGCCCCACGGCCGAAGTCGGCGATGGTTCCACGATCTCCCCCTAGTGCCCCGTGCTCGTAGCCGCCTTCGGGACCGGACCCTGAACCTCAATAGCAGAACTGGCAGCTTGCCTCTGGGACCTCTGTGTCGAAGTCCCTCCGGCCTCCCTCAACCTCTTCAGGGAGCCTCAACCTCATCATCGTCAGAGGACGACTCCAACAATGAGCAGCTCTCCTCCTCGTCCCCTCCGGATGATCGGGGAGCGATAACTCCCTCAGGCCCTCTCTTACCAGGATCGACGACTCTCCATCCCGACAAAGGCCCCCACTTGGCGGCCTCAAATGTGATAGACGTCAAAAAATAACCCTAGACGGAGAACTTCGTCTCCTTGGACTGGATGGCGGTAACTAACTCCGCAGCATCCACAGCATCCTCCGCCATCGACTTCTCAAGGAAGAACTCTGAAATCGGGCCCCACACGCGTGAAAGCTCAGAATCAGAGGGCTCTTGTAGGAAGAAGTATCGATCCTTCTAGCCCTTAACCGAATCCGGATTGGTTCCTCAAAAGGGGAAGCCCATCTTGGGCGATATCGACACCCAGTCCTCCGACTCTGTAAAGCAAAAAATCAGTCTGGCGGCTTGGCGTCGAAAGAGCCGCCATGAAGGTGAGCGAAGATGCACAGGGACAGCAGATAACGTAAAGAGTTAGGGTGGAGCCTCACCACCGAAACTCCCAACGCCTCCACCAGCGCGTACAGCGTGCACGGCATGGGATAATGAAGCCCCACTCTCAGATGGTGCTCGTAGACCATGATGTAGCCCACTGGGGGCGCTGGCTCTATCTATGGCACTAGGAGCGCGATGGCCGCAATCGACCATAAGGGCAGCAATAGCGCTTTCCGTCAGGACAGACTTCGTATTGTGAACGTCATGGCGACTCGCTTTGGGAGCCTGAGAAGAAGAAGCACTCTTTCTTTTCTTTGCCGTATCGCTCTCATGATTCAGGTCAAGACAGGAAAAATCTCAGCACGAGGAGAAGCCGTGCTAGTTAGTTTAAATAGGCAACAGAAGGCCAGTAGGCGGGAAACCTAAGCGACACCCACCATGAGTGACTGGGACACGTGCCAGCTTCGAAGCGCATTGCAGGGCCCGAAGTCACTCGCAATCATGGCCATGCGCCAGTCTGACGAGCGCGTTGCCTCAGCCACCAGACAAAAGTCCACTCTGGCACCTCCGCATTAAATGAAGGCTTACGATAGCGAAGCCCACCATAGGGGCACATGAATATATATATAAAAAAAAAGAGGGAAAGACGAAAATCCAGAAACGCAGACTACGGGAGACGAAGTAGTATGACAAGACGACGAGTTTTATTGCAGTGATAGATCCTGTTACAACGGCCGTCGAAAAAGAAAAATAACAATAATGGTGGCGGCAACCTGCCATGGTAGCTATCCGCTAGCGACCCACACGGTCTGTAGAAGAGCTTGAGGCAGGGTAATCAACTAGCTGCGCGTGCGTTCGGGCGCTGGACTTGTAGGAGTCCAAAACGTCGACGTAGAAGTTCGGATCCTCCAGCGAGGCTAGCCTCCGGTTGAGCCGGATACTATCCTGGTAATTCCTATCCAGTGCAGGGCCGACTTTCTCCGGCAGGAACCTTGCCCTCAGCTCTGTCCGCAACCTCGCGACCTCAGTCCCATGTTGTCGTAGAAGCTGCCAGTTCTCCACTTCAAGGGCCCGTATGCGGGCCTGAGCCTCCACATTGGCGCTGGCGAGACAGGAAGCCCTGGCTTCCGATTCAGCCCATGCGTCCTCAAAATGCGCCGCACGAGCCCTCAGCTGCCCCACCTCGGCCATGCGGCTTGTGCACGTGCTTCCGCGCTCTCGAGCCTCCTGGTGACCTGTTCGGACGAGAGGTTCCCTCTCCCTGGAGCTCGCTCCCGCGGCGAACCAGAGACCTCTACCCTCTCGAAACCCGGAGGCACCCGAAGGAATCAAACAGGGCCCACGACAGTGGCTTCGGAATAAGCCCCTCCTGGCACATCGGCACCCGAAGCCTTGGGGACATGAGAACCAGACTTTGACTCACCGGAAGAATGCTCCTATTCGTATGTTGAATCCTCCATCAAAATTATGATAAGAAAACACACGAGAAGAACAAACGGCTATCGAGTACGCAAGCACAGGAAAGTGCAAAGTCACAAGGTGGAGTGACGCGTTTAAATAGGCAAATTTTTCTCCTGAAAATGGCGGCGCTATGAAGACAAAGGGCGCCAGAGCTTAGCCAATGGGTGCCCTCCACGTGGAAAGTCCCTGAGGCCTCACGCGTTTCCGAGATAGGTCATTATTGCGCAGCGCCTCCTGACCTCATGAGCATTTAATACGCCAGACAAGCCAAGGGACGTGACCGCTAATAGTAGCCCCTCAGTTCCCACAAGACTAGACACGGATCGCCAGGGGAAAATGCTCAATAAAGAAAAGAAGCATGCATAGAGAGAAGGAAAAGATGAAGGCAAAAGGGCTACTTCTTTCATTAATCAATGCTTTCTTACAAAGTATAAAATCTACAGTGACAAAAGTGTGAGAAAGACGATGGTGCGAGACCCGGGGGGCCCTAGTGACTGCCCTGGATGAGCTTGGAGAACGTGATCTAAATGAGATTCCCATGGCCAGGAGCCGCCGATAGTTCACCGAGCGAGCGAAGGCAGCCACGAGGGGCACCCCCCCGAAGTGGAGGCAGCCATAGCGCGATCCACCGGGGCGGGATCCGCATCGATGCCGGAGCACTCAGGGGAAGTAAAGTGAAAAACCCTACAATTCCCTCACCGGGGCTCCGGCCTCTTTCCCTCCACGGTCCACGCTCGAACTCAGTGGGGTGGAGACCATGAGCGACACCCTCCGCCGGGGGGAAGTATCCCCGTGGAGGTTCCACCACGGTCCCGCCACACTAAGGATGAGCCACACCACGGAGGGAGGACACCTGACGACAGCAGAGTGGCCGAGCCACCCTTATTTGCATGAGGAGCAGAACCCGACACGGGAGTTAGAGCGGTCTTCATCAAGGACTTCGAGCATCCAGCTAATCCACCCAACTCCTTCTAGGACCCCCGCTGAGGGTGGGGTGAGCCAGAATCTTCTCATAGCTTCTCCAAAGGTAGCCAAGGGATGTGCTCCACTCGCTAAGGAGCCCTCCTATTTATGGGCAAGATAGGAGCCATTCTCTTGCCCAACGCGGCACTTTTCCTGGCAGACGTCTTTCACGGAATAGGAAAGACCCCTAATCAGACATAACCCTGACCACACGAATCCTGCCAATCAGAGTAACGAATCACGGTAGCGTCAGAAAAGCCTGTGCAGCCTCTTGGGGAAGGTGCGAGTCCAAAAAATGACGAACGGTGGCGAGGCGTGAGATAGGCTGTGGGGCCGCAGAGTGGACCCAAGGGACATGCCAGGCCCAACCACTGGTCGGCCCAGGCATGGGGGGTTAGTGTTGGGTCCTGTGCTAAGGCCCACGAATAATATCGAGCCCAGCCCAACTGCATAGGGAGCATACGTGGCACCCAGCTGGCAGAAAACGCTGAACAACCTGCAGCACATTAATGGGCTGCCGAAAAACAAATAGGAGAGAGAAAAAACCAGCCAATAGAAAAGCAGTCAGCACTGCTACAACGGCCCAAGCAACCGCCTGCAGACAGCCAGCCAGCCAATCCCAGCTCGAGGGAAGACTAGGAGTGGCCGGCAGCGCTCAGGAGCCTGCTCGCCACTGTAAAACGACAGTCAACATGACCGGCGGTCAGCAACAGCGGCCAGAGGCAAGAAAACCCTAGTAACGGGCATTCTGACACCCAGAGTCCATTGGGGAGGAGCCTATAAGAACTCCCTTTTCCCACAGAGAGGGATCCTGATCCTTCCTCCTCTGGACAGATCACAAGAGAGAAAGCAATCGAACTAAGATAAGACTCACGTCCTGTGGCCACGAACGGGCCCGCTTCTCTCATGATCACAATCCCCAAATCCGTTTAGGTAACAAAAAGTTAGCTACCCACTGCGGTGCATTAAGGAAGCTAGGCCTTCTACAACCTGCTCATTACATCCTCTACGCTAAAACATATACATCACTCACATTTCATCAGCATTCATCCACGCACCGTCCACCGCGTGCGCTATTTCCATTTATTGTGGGAATTTGCTGACTTGAGCGTCAGAGTAGCCATGGTGGGAGAAATCCCGCCGAACCTCTAACTTCTTGTTTGTTGTTTGTGTTGTGCAGGTCCAGATTAGGATATACGGAGACCAGACCCCCTTTCCTAACGCTGCCATGTGATAAGGAACCCGGAGGTTCTCTAATCCGTACAGCAACAGCGGAACCGGGACGCATCAAGAATCATTTTAAAAAATTAAATATAATTAATATATTT
>JAODPA010025715.1:0-12743 GCA_025585075.1 Nepenthes mirabilis
CTCCGCCCGCAAAGGTTACTAAATAACCCGATGTAGATTTGCGTGAGTCCATGTCTCCGGCCATGTCCGCATCTAAATATCCCACCAACTGTGGTTTGTCACTTCCAAGACATAAGTACCTCTTGGTGGTTCCTCAAATGTATCGCATGATCCATTTAACTGCAGACCAATGCTCCTTGCCCGGATTAGACAGAAAACGACTAACAGTCCCAACAGCATGAGCTATGTCTGGTCTGGTGCATACCAGGGCATACATTAGACTTCCCACAGCAGAAGAATAGGGAACGTCTTTCATGTATCTTTTCTCGTCATCTGAGGATGGACATTGACGAGTGCTCAGTTTGTAATGATTCGCCAAGGGTGTGTTCACAGGCTTCGACTTGTCCATGTTGAATCGCTGAAGCACTTTTTCAAGGTAGTTTTCTTGAGACAACCACAATCTTTTTGCCTTCCGATCGCGTACAATTCTAATTCCCAGAATTTGTTTCGCCGATCCAAGGTCCTTCATGTCAAATGACCGTCCAAGCTGCTCCTTCAGCTTCTTTATCCGGTCAACATTTCGTCCAACTATTAACATGTCATCCACATATAAGAGAAGAATGACAAAATCGTCATCAACAAACCTCTGCACAAATACACAGTGGTCACGGGTAGTCCGCCGGTATCCTTGGCCGGACATAACAGACTCGAACTTCTTGTACCACTGTCGAGGAGCTTGTTTTAAGCCATATAGACTTTTCTTCAAACGACAGACAAGCTGTTCTTTTCCTTTAGCCTCAAAACCTTCGGGCTGTTCCATGTAAATCTCCTCCTCAAGTTCTCCATGGAGAAATACAGTTCGGACATCCATCTGCTCCACCTCAAGGTCTTGGGTGGCAGCCAGACCCAATACGACCCGTATGGAAGACATCTTTACTACCGGAGCAAATATCTCATCAAAGTCAATTCCTTTCCTTTGTCCGAAACCTTTAACCACCAATCGAGCCTTGTACCTTGGCTCTTTGGTGTTCTCATCTGTTTTCACCCGGAAGACCCACTTGTTCTTGAGTGCCTTCTTCCCCTTGGGAAGTGTAACGAGATCAAAGGTATGATTCTCATAAAGAGAACTCATCTCATCCTTCATGGCCTCCAACCACTTCTCTTTGCTTTCGTCATTTATAGCCTCTTCATAATCTTCAGGCTCACCAGCATCAGTCAGCATTACATACTCACTGGAGGAGAGACGAACAGCTGGTCGTCTGTTTCGGAAAGATCGTCTAATGGCGACTTCTTTGACCGGTTGAGGCATGGCTTCAAATTGATCATCACCAGGCATTACTTCTCCAATATCTTCAATTACCTCAGGACCGCCAATCCGGTCAACTCCCCGTTGACCGTCTGAAACTGTTTCTGATACAGGACGGACATCTTTGGTGCTTACTTTGTCCGTCTGTTCATCACTACAATTTGCCTTCTTGCCAATGTCTTCAATTGTCTCATTCTCGGCAAATGTTACATCTCTTGACCGGACTAATTTCCTTGTGGCAGGGTCATAAAATCTGTAACCCAACTCATCCTCTCCATAGCCCAGAAAGACGCATTGCATCGTCTTTGGCTCTAGTTTCGTCATTTCATCTCTTGGAACGTGTACGAATGTTTTACATCCGAACACTCGTAAGTAATCATAGGACGGTTCTACACCCGTCCATACCTTTTCTGCCACTTCACCCATCAGTGGTTTACTCGGCGACCTGTTGATAATGAAAGCTGCCGTCCGGAGTGCTTCTGCCCAGAATGATGCATTAAGTTTTGCTTCAGAGAGTATACAACGTACTCTCTCCAAGAGTGTACGATTCATCTGTTCTGCTACCCCATTCAGCTGAGGTGTCTTCGGTGGTGTTTTCTGATGCCTGATACCATGTGACCGGCAGTAGGCATCAAAAGGTCCCAAATATTTACCACCATTGTCACTTCGGACGGTCTTCAGTTTCTTCCCCGTCTGACGCTCTACGAGAGTATGAAACTGCTCAAAAATACCAAGGACTTGATCCTTGGTCTTTAGTGGGTAAATCCAAAGCTTTCTTAAACAGTCGTCAATAAAGGAAACAAAATACTGAGCACCTCCGATTGACTTTTCTTTGAATGGGCCGCACACATCTGTGTGTATTAAATCAAGCAGTCCGATTTTTGGGATTGACGGAACTCCATTGAAAGATACTCTTCTCTGTTTTCCATCCAAGCAGTGAGGACACATTTTCATCCCGTCCTCTTTCATTTCTCTGATTAGGCCCTTCCTGGCCAAGTGAGACAATCCTTTTTCACTCATGTGGCCCAACCTCCTGTGTCACAAGTCCTTTGTCTCCTTACAGATTGCAGCGTTTACGTCTCCGGCCATGACACGGACCTCCATCACATACAGATCGGAGCACTTCTTTCCTCTCGCTGCAACAAAGGACCCTCTGGTCAACTTCCATTCACCTTCACAGAAGGTGTTACAGTAGCCCTTATCATCCAGTCGACCGGCTGAGATGACATTCAAACGAATATCAGGAACATGATGCACATCCTTCAGCAATAGTTTCGAACCATTATTTGTGACCAGAATAATATCTCCTTTGCCCACAACATTTGTTACCCATCCTAATTACTCCAAAATCTCCTGGAGTGTAGGATGTATATAGTCCCTTTCGGGACGTGACGTGTCGGGTAGCGCCCGAATCAATTATCCAACAAGATTCCAGATCTGTCAAGTTTGCCACCTCTCCTTGACATGTCAACAGGAGATCTCCACTTGTGACTACTGAGACGGAGGACGTTTCCTCACCGCGTCCTTTGTCACCTTTCTCCTTCTCTACATTTTCTCGCTTCCATTTGAAGCAATGTTTCTTAATATGGCCCCTTTTTGCCGCAATGATGGCATTCCAGATTTTGATATCTGGATCGAGACTTACTGCGACTCTTCTCTTCCGGTTTCTGGTGACGACCTCTACTTCTTCCCCTGGATTCAGTCACCAGGACTTCAGAATCAGAAGACGATGATGTCCCTTGTGACCGTCTAGACTCGTTCATAAGCAAAGAGGCAATAACTTCGTCCAACTTCAAGGTATCCTTTCCAAACAGCAAGGTTGTGACGATGTGATCATAGGTGGCCGGCAGAGAGGCCAGTAGAACCAATGCCTTGTCCTCCTCATTGATTTTCTCATTAAGAGCAGACATCTGTATCAGTATCCGGTTAAATTCATCCAAATGCTTCTCAAAGCTCCCTCCTTTTGATAATCTTAAGTCATAAAACTGCTTCTTCACGTGCAGTCTGGTTGTCAGAGATTTGGACTTGTAACGGTTCTCCAACTTCTCCCAGATCTCCGCCGGATCAGTTAGGCCAATAACTTCTTGAAGAGTGTTGTCCGCCAGGCACAACTTAATAGTACAGTTTGCAAGATCTCTCTTGTCTTGCCAGTCTTCGTCGGTCATTTTTTCAGGCTTTTCATCTTTCTTCTTCAACGCCTTCATTGTCCCTTTTCTCGTCAAAATGTTCTTCACTCTCTCTTGCCAGAGAATGAAGTTCCCTTGTCCGTTGAACTGCTCAATGCCGAAAGGCAGATTCTTTGACGACGAAGATGTCATCGATTCAAAGAAGTTACAATACCCAACCGAACCTGTCTCTGATACCACTTGATGGGAAAGAGGGCGGACTACTTTCCCAATTAGACAGGACAGTAAAGAAAAATGAATAAAGAAGAACAATGAACATCAGATTTTTACGTGGAAAACCCTTCTCAATTAAGGGAAAAACCACGGGACAATCCGTCCACAGAAACGTATTTCACTATATGATGTTTTTGGGGACAACAGTAGAGAACAGAAAAGAAATCGAAGAACACTCCTTCACCGTTTTTCTCACTTTCTCACACACTGGTGTATCACAGCCCCCCAAAACAACCAACAACGCTATATGGAGCAATATTCGATACATAAAAGGATAGCAACAATTCCTTCCAACAATATGAATATTCTCCTGTCAAAAATACGACTCCTGCCAAACCGTTTTGAGATCATGTATCTCCAGAAGATCTGCTGAGCTGGCATAATTTTGGATTGCCTGGCGGGCGGCTCACAGTGAGCCGTCCGCGTTCTCCATAAGGACGGTCAATATCTCCATTGACCGGCTTACTTCTCCGCCGCACCGGTCAACAGCCCAAAGACCGTCTATTCGGTCAACTCCCCGTTGACCGGAACTTCATTTCTTTATACAATGGCACCTTCGTGCTCCGCCCAAGTTATTCAATTAGACGGACTTCTTCATGGGAGTGATTCCCAACACTGCGCTCCATTACATATTAAGGTGACCATCCACCTCTTGCAAACCTTGACAGATAATCGGGGTTTTGAATCAGTACCTAAGGCCAATTGATTATTTTTTTTGTTAAAATTACTATTTGGCACTGCTTTAAGAACTCTAGCATTTCCTGTAAGGATTAAGCTTGAAGCATCGTTATTCAACACAATTGCTTGCCTATTTGAATAACACATGAATTTTTCAAGCAGTCAATGTGTTCAGAAATCACAATGAATCTAGAGAAATGTATAGATGGTCAGATTATCTAACAATACAAACCTATTCAATCGGATAAACTTATAATATAATATCTATTGTGGACTTAATACCTGAATCATTAGACTTCCTCTCAAACCTTATCTCAAAATTTAGCCTCACAAATTGATAGCAAAAGTCATGAGGTCCAAAGAATTATTTTCTGACCTAAAATATAAAGTGCTAAATATTCATGCTGGAAAGTAACCTTCGCAGCAAAGCAATATAGAAAAACAATGCTAGAAAAATAACTCTGTTGTTAGGGATTTTTTCATTTAATTTTTATTGCTTTAATTTTAAGCCTCTGTTTGACCTCTCAAAACGTTTGAATCTTGAAATTTTTCACTGAGTATGATTTTTTCAGCCTTGAAATAAGCTTCCCAATGCGTCTAAAATAATCTCAATCAGAGATTACATGGGAAAGTTATGACTGAAATACTGGGTTGCTGTTGGTTTCCTTCTGGATTGCATGTATTTATTCTGATTGAATATTTTTTATTTTTTTATTTTTATTTTTTGTATTTGGCCTATGTATATGAAATTGGGAACTCCCAATCAGTTTTCTTTTGGCCTCTGATAATTTCTTTAAATGCTTAGGATTTAATTGATTTTATGTAAAAGAAAATA
Source organism: Nepenthes mirabilis (assembly GCA_025585075.1). Taxonomy (NCBI): domain Eukaryota; kingdom Viridiplantae; phylum Streptophyta; class Magnoliopsida; order Caryophyllales; family Nepenthaceae; genus Nepenthes; species Nepenthes mirabilis. Next base: position 5,198 of record JAODPA010025715.1, read on the forward strand.
AATATTTTCTGATACTGCCAAGTCATTTGCATGTGAAATTCATGAATGCATACCACTTTGTCATTAGCACTCGTGTATCATGCAGTGGGGAACAGAATGATACAAAATTCCGTATATATGTAGATTTAATGCAAAATAAAGATAACAATACCCAAAGAAGTATTATTCAAATGAGATTTTTGGCAATTATCTCAACCCAATTTGCATTTTGTCATTCCGTAGGCAAAAGTAACGTGGAAAATGAAACTCTAACAGGTTACTGATGAAAATCGTAAAATGCACAGCACCTGCCCCAAGACTTGCCCCTAATGTTTAAACTGTTGCCAAAATTTTCTTTTTTGTCGGAATTACCAAGTCAATAGGTTTTTTTTATTTTACTGTCAACCCAAATAACAGTTTACAGTCATTTCAAGTTTAGATCACTAAGCCTCTGTTAGATATATGCTAAACAGTTTAAATTTGATTGCTCAATGATATCTGTACTAACAGGAAGTGTTAGAGTTATCAAAGCAGTGCCAAATAGTAATTATAACAAAAAAGTGGTCAACTGACCTTTTATACTAAATCAAAATCTTGATTATCTTTCCAGGTTTGCAAGAGGTAGATGGTCACCTGAATACCTCTTGGTTTTTATTTATGATGTTTCAGCTTGCTTGTAATTTTACAGTGATGGCTTTCGCACTATGTGCCTTTAACGTAGGTCATAACATCAATGTAAGGCACTTTTTTTCCTCCTAACATTAGCAGCTCAATCCTCATCTTTCTTCATTTTCTTTTCATTGAATACAGTTGTGTCCACTTGTCTGAAATTTGGTATTTGGAACCTTAAATTTACGGCCCATTTACCTAAAATTTTGGCATACACAATTTACATTAATAATGAAATTTAATTGACTTACATCCATGGTTCGAGCAGCATTCTGTTTATACTTTTGTTGATAAAATGCTGCTGTAGTTGAGAAATTTGAAACTTTGGCGGTTTCACCATCAACTGGAAATCACTTAATTATACCGTAGGTATCTCCTTTTAATTTCACAAGGATAATGTGGCATTGTATTGACAGTTAGTTTTGCAACACCAACTCAGGGAATGACTGAGTACTGAAGGTACTCTCTTCAACGCCTAATTTTTTTGTTGTTCTAGCTTCTTTCCTTGCCTGCTCCTTTGGAATGATGAACTATCATGACGTTTTTTTTATCTTATTCACAAATTTGGTCCTTTTGATGCACTATTATGAACCCGCATTCAAATTTTTGTTTTTACAGCCAAAATATATCCAAGTGTTGATGGATAAAGCCAAACAACGAGAACTAGAACGTGATATTATTTATGAGAACGAGATATAATTGCTAAAGAGAGAAGCAAAGATGACTTGTATAAAGATAAGGATAAGTTTGTCTCAAGAGCTTACAAAATAAGTTGTAGAATAGGCAATGTGATGTACCGTGTCTTAATCGAAACCAGCAAGGTTTCGGCTGAAAAATAGCTGTTAAACTAAACATAAAACCTGTAAAAAATAAATATATATATATATATGGATCCCGCAAATGACAAAAAGAAAAGAAAACGCCTAGCCAACACAGAATTTACATATACCACAATTTATTCGCGGCTCCAACATCATGTCTCCGGATATCATGTCGGAATAGATAGATGCCACTAAGTCCTTGAATACTCTTCACCATAACCTACGGAAGCAATTCATAATATAATATACTATATTCCAGCTAAAGCATATGACCACTGCTATAAATTACAAAAGAACAAAACATGTGTATGCAATTCTCATGATCCAAAAGAATCAACTTCTATACTAAAAATACGAAGTACAATCCCCAAAATTTCATCATATAACTTCCCAATCCCTAAAACTAGGCATTGATCCTTTACTCATTCTTGTCGGGTATAAATTCGTGCTGACTATCTGAAGGGTTAACAAAACAACAAGGAGTGAGCCAAATGCTCAACAAAATATATATATAATAAGGAACATGTAATTTTATATTCAAATCATAATAATACATATAGGAAGGAATAGAAACGAATGAGAGATCATAAAATATGAATAGAAAATAATGCTTTCATAATATCTTTCAATTTCATTTAGCCATTTTTACGGTTCTTTATTCATCAAATTATATTGCAAACTTGTTTTGTTGAGGGCCAGTAGGCCTTACTGACTAAAGAAGTAGTCGATCGTAGTTTAGATTGTGTTTACTCCTATACAATCAAAAGCCTTCTACTCTTATTCAAGACCCAGAGATGGGCTATTTACATATAAACCATATAGATGGGGCATTAGCCGCACGCGGCTCTTTGCAGACAACGATTTTTCACTATAATATATTAAAACATATCAAAATATACTATTTGATGAACATGCATAGGTCTAAATTCTTAATTTTTTATTTCCTTAGGATATTCTGGTTTTAAGTCTGTAAATCCTTCGTTTTTGCCCTTTTGGAAACCGGTTCATAAGTTCTTAATTTAATTATAGAATATCTCTCTTTGATCCTTTTCCATGGAGTTTACACTTTTTCATCTCCTTGTGAGTTTAAGTCCTCACATGATCTTAATTACATGCATAAATTATCTTGGAGCTTAAGAGAATTAGGAAATTCTTATCACATTAAGCCGAATATAACTTTAGAATTTTTGGACAATAAATTCTTTCACAAATTGTTTACAACATAATTTTCGGAACATACAAAATTAAGATATCCATAAGACATGGAAATAATTGCCAACCAATCACGTTCATAAGCAATGGCTCAATTTTCCAAGTCCACTTTATGCATAAATCTCAAAGCAAATGGGAGAAAACGTGCGGGGCACGGGTTAGGGTTTCGTTGGAGACAAATTGCACAAAATATGAAAATCAGACATCAAATCGGTAAATATTCATGCTCAAGACATGGGTTTCAATTACCTAAAGTCAAATTGTGCATAACTCCCAAAATAAAAGGGTAAAAGTGTTTGGGCAAGGGTTAGAGTTTTCATGTACGAAATATCGCAAAAAATACCAAACCGAACACCAAATCAACAAATAATTATACTCAAGATATGAGTTTTACCAAATATATATTGGGACGGGTATCAGAATGAAAATACCCGAAAGAAACGGGACAAAAAGTGCAACAAGAGAGAAAAGTATGTAGGTGCACTTGCCTCAATTCGATTTATAATTTCTATAACTAGCTTTAAATCGAAAACGAACTTGGAAGCCTCAAACTCCTCTTCCTCTCTCTTTTCCTTTGCGTTCTTTCTCTCATCTCTCTCAGTTCCTTGCGAAAACGACGGAAAGAGGTTCTCGCGCTTATATATATAAACTAGCGCTCAAGTACTGATCAGGCTCCTTGGTACTTGAGATGCCGCGCTCGAGCGCTCATCGAGAGAAGATTCTGCTAAATGCGCTCCGGGCGCGCTGGAGCGTGCCTTGTGTGTGACATTCTGCCAAACATGTTCTGAGCGTGTCTCGGGTGCCAGGCCTCTTGACTCATCGTTTTGCTTCTGTTGCTAATTTTTTGCGTATACTTAAACCTAATTTTGATTATGTTAACTTAATTATCTTCTAATTATTATATTTCGGAATCTGAAACCTCACATGCAAAATGGTTGGAGGAAGAGCGCTTGCGTGAGCTTAGGGAGAAGAAAGATGATGTATGTCGGACCTATCTCCTCTATGATTCACGTGATTTTTGAGCTATTTAAAAAAAGATTAAAATAAAAAAAGAAACTTGGTTCTTCCATAAGAAAGACAAAGGTTCAATTCTATATATCATGTTGTGCACACGTTGAATGCACTCAGAAGTTACAGTTGCTTCAAATAAACATTATGATAAATATGATTGTTTAATCCAATCGATTCAATTCATCTATTTATAGTCAGCTTCAGCTTCAAGATATATACTATTTTACAGCAATACGTCTTATTTTTTTGATCTCATTTTCATATTCTAATATTTATGTTTATATTTTCTGTTTTTTATAGGTAATTGACAAGAGTAACATCAGTGATTTTTATTTTAATCTTTCCAATAATGTTGCTTTTGGTGCAATGGAGAGCAAGTCATAGAACCCAAAGGAGCTAGAAGAGAAACCGATTGTTGTGACAGCGAAAAGGGGCCGTTTGTTGGGGTCACTCCCGAGTGGCAGTAGTCCGCAGACTCCATTGGAAGAATGGACGAGGACTTTGTTTGAAGCGTCAGAGGACTTTGGGACGAGGATTTCCTTGAAGCATCATGTCCGAGCAGTTGTTGAGAACGAGGACGATGAGTCTAGAATCGTAGCCGTTGACTCTATCAACGTAGGCCTGCTGGTGGCTGTTTTTGCAGGTGGGTTGGTCACCCACTCTAATTGGATGTTGCAGCGGCTGCAACTTTCCAATGGCAGGCCTGCCCTCTGACACGCCAAGCATACACCTGCCATGACAGGCCTAGGGCGTAGGTCTGGAGACCTACGTCCAGTAGGGTGGGCGGACACGCCATCTTTTGTGTATATATACAGAAGCTTGTTGCCATTGCGTGTGTGCTAGAGCTGGGACATTTGAGTTCTAAGAGCTTTGAGAGAGCTGTGGGCAAGCTTTGTTATAAAGATAGAGTGAGATACATTTTAAGAGAGGAAGGTTGTACACTTGAAATTGTTTTCTTTCGTTAGAGCTTGAGTAGCTAATACTTGTAAACAATTCTCTTATAGTACATTTCTTCGTGGTTTTTCCCTTGATTTAAGAAGGGTTTTCCACGTTAAAACTTGTGTGTTCTCTTTTGTTCTCTATCCTTACTTTCCTTGCCGTCTGAGAGCTCTGCTCTGTGTGCTGTTCGAGAACTGTGTCCGCTCGGTCACCGTGCAGTCCGAGTATTTTTCCCCAACAAGTGATATCAGAGACTTAGATTCTTTGTACGGTCATCTTGTTGTCGGTTGCTATGGAGTACGGAAGCAAAATGTCTTGCTTGAACGGGTCCAACTATGATAGTTGGCAAAGCAAGATGTCTGATTTGCTACATGTGAAGTCCATGCATAATCCGGTTTTTGCCACAGAAAAACCGGCGGGAAAAACGGACGAGGCATGGACGCTGGAACACAAGCAAGTGTGCGGACTTATACGGCAGTTCGTTGATGACAACGTGCACAACCACGTTCGCAGAGGAACGAACGCCAAGACGCTTTAGGAAAAGCTGGAGAAGCTTTTTGCTTCTAAGTCTGGGAATAACAAAATTTATCACTTGATGAGGCTGGCACATATCCGTTACAAGGATGAATCATCTGTTGCGGACCACCTGAATGAATTTCAGGGCTGTGTGGACCGGCTGAATGGCATGGGCATTAAGTTCGAGGATGAGGTGCTCGGACTCTGGCTCCTAGCAACCCTCCCGGACTCCTGGGAGACCATGAGGGTCACCATCGCCAATACAGCTCCAAACAGCGTGGTGAATTTAGAGATGGTCAAAGGAGCTGTGCTGAACGAGGAGGTGCGGCGGCGTTCTCAGGGAACGACGACCTCTCAGCAATCCGAGGTCCTTGTCACTGAGTCAAGGGGAAGAAGCCGAGGACGTGGCCAAAAGTCTGAAGACAAAGGGCGGAGTAAGTCACGTTCTCGGTATCAGGATATGGAGTGCCATCATTGTGGCAAGAAGGGCCACATCAAGAAATTTTGTTACAAATGGAAGCGTGAAAACGCTGGAGGAGATAGGGGCATGAAGAGACGCGACGAGGAAGAGTCCTCGGTCTCTGTCGTCACAGGAGGTGACCTCCTTCTGGCTTGCGAGTCTGAAGACTCAGTGAGCGTGGCTGAGCAAGCCTCTGATTGGGTGGTGGATTCTGGCGCATCTATCCACGTCACTCCCAGGAGAGAGCTGTTCTCCACTTATACTCCCTGCGCCCCAGGAGTATTGAAGATGGGCAACTTGGAGACGTCCAAAATTGTTGGACGAGGAGACATCTCCTTGTTGACAAACACTGGTGCCCGGCTGATTTTGAGGGACGTCCGACACGTCCCCGATATTCGCATGAATATCATTTCAGCGGGACAGCTCGACGATGAAGGCTACTGCAGCGTCTTTTGTGACGGCAGTTTCAAGCTGAAGAAGGGCTCGATGGTGGTTGCCCGAGGAGTAAAGGCTTCAGGCCTTTACACAATGAACGCCCAGGCCGAGGTAGCAGAGGTGAATGCTACGGGGATTGTGAAGTCCTCGGACCTGTGACACAAGAGACTCAGACACATGAGTGAGTATGGCATGAGTCATCTGGCCAAGAAGGGTCTTATCCCGCAAGTGGATGGAGACAGGCCGAGGACTTGCCCTCACTGTTTGGCGGGGAAGTAGCGAAGGGTCTCCTTTTCAGGAGACGCATCTTCCAGGAGGTCCGAGGTCTTGGAACTCGTCCACACAGACGTGTGTGGGCCTCTACCGGAGAAGTCATTTGGAGGTGCACAATACTTTGTGACTTTCATTGATGACTGTTCAAGGAAGCTGTGGGTGTTCGCGTTGAAAACCAAGGACCAGGTTGTGGGAACCTTTGAGCAGTTCCATGTGCTCGTTGAGCGAGAAACCGGGAAGAGGTTAAAGGCCATGCGGAGCGACAACGGCGGTGAGTTCATTGGAACGTTTGATGCCTATTGCAAGACTCTCGGCATTAAACATCAGAAGACTCCACCCAAGACGCCACAATTGAATGGCGTGGTAGAGAGGATGAATCGCACCCTGATGGAAAGGGTCAGGTGCATGTTGTCCGAGGCCAGGCTTCCGGGATCCTTTTGGGCCGAGGCCTTGAAGACGGCCGCCCACGTGATCAACTGGTCGCCTTGTAAGCCTCTGGATGGGGAAGTTCCAGAGCAGATTTGGACCGGAAGGGAACTAGCTTACAACCATCTCAGGACTTTTGGCTGTAAAGCCTTTGTTCACGTTTTGAGAGATGAGAGAACCAAGCTTGAGTCAAAGACCATGCAATGTGTCTTTCTGGGCTATGGCGAGGATGAGTTTGGGTTCAGACTGTATGACCCAAAGGAGAAGAAGCTGGTACGGTCCCGAGATGTGATTTTCGTTGAGGATGAGACCATAGAGGACTATGGGAAAGAGTTGAAGTCTCTACCTAACACTTTCCGGACGGACAAAAGTGACAGTGATAGTGTCCGTCCTGTACGTCTTGCGTCCGACGCCAGCGGACCAAGAGTTGTTGCCAACCAGGATCAGGCAATTCCAGCGCCTCAGGATCAGGTTGAAGATTTGGAGCCTCAAGTGGATGAGGAGGCCCCTGTGAGACGGTCGTCCAGGCCGAGATGACCGTCCATCCATCTTCCAGCAAGTGATTTCGTCCTCCTCACTGATGCTGGAGAACCAGAGGATTTTGGCGAGGGTATGAGGAGCTCCCAGAAGGATAAATGGTTTGAGGCCATGGAAGAGGAAATGGCCTCACTTCATGAGAACCATACCTTTGAGCTAGCCAAGCTGCCTAAGGGGAAGAAGGCTCTGAAGAACAAATGGGTCTTCTGGCTGAAGGCGACCGAGGACCCGAGCGCCCCGAGACACAAGGCACGACTTGTGGTCAAGG
>JAODPA010025726.1:0-12742 GCA_025585075.1 Nepenthes mirabilis
TATCATTTTGGAGTCCACCGGTGCCCATTTCATTGCAAGCGGTACACATAGATTCAATCCAAGGCTTATACTTTCATGATAATTAAAGGAAGATGAAACATGTAATTTTTCCTTCTTATTCTCATATAAACGATGACAGTATTTAGTTAAGGATTCAGACACCGTGAACGGGTTGATTCTTATGAATTCGGACACCCGGTCAATATGTATACATGTTTGGGACGTGGTAATTCATAATTTGGTGGTATCGAGATGGTAATATCAAAAGGGGGAACGCATAAAATTACAAGAGAACAAACAGTGATTATGAGAACACTTGCCTCGATGTGCTCCATATTTTCTCCAACTAGCTTGAGCTCGGAATCGGACCCAGAACCTTCATTTTCCTTCCTTCTTCTTTATGCGGCTCTTTCTCCCTCTCTTCCTCTCCCTCCTTCCTCTCCCGGCTTGCTCTCGCAAAGGCTGGCCGCATATTTATAGCCGTCGGGCCACTCGAGCGCCCGTCGAGCGAGCAGTGAGCGGCGGAGCATTCCGGAAGGTTCTGGAATGTCCGCTCGAGCGGGCTTCGAGCATGCAGCAGGCGGCTAGGCTTCTGATGTTTCGGCTCGAGCGGGGCTCGAGCATGCATCAAGCGGCGGGGCTCCTGGTTTCTGGGCTCGAGCGAAAATCGAGCACGTGGCGAGTGGTGGTGCTTTGGGTGGCGTTTTTATCATTAAAAGTTCCAAGATTTTTACCGGGTTCTTTTATTTGATTATCCAATCTTTTAATATTATGTAGAGAGATATTTCTAGCCTCATGTTAATTCTATTTTTGATTTGGGAACCTCACAACGCCAAATCCTCATCTTGAATACCGCCGAGCTACAGCTTCCATTGATCCACAATTAACACGCTATGGACCCAAATCGATCTTAGAATTCATTAAGCCTTTACAACGGCCCACGGACTACGCCTATCCATCAACAAAGTCTGCTCATCCAATCATTAATCTTCTAGCCATTTTTTAAATTCGTGAACCACATTATCGGTCCATCTATTTACCTTGAAGGTTCTAGAATATTTTACTACAATACCAAAGCTGATACTTCCACGGCCCTGCTTAAGATCCTCAACGATTAGTATCGATTCGACATGATCTCGAATTACTGATCAAAAGATAACTCCGCTGAATCTTCCTTTTGGATAACATCCTCGACCAAATGATCTACAAGAAAGACGATATTAATTTCATGATACCTCGATCAATTCAAACTCATGCTTCAAATCTTACAACCTGATTGCAAGATGCTATCCTTTACCAAGCCAACTATATTAGCACTGCAGTTCGTCCACCAAACTACTATTAGGATCAGATTAAGACTTAATACTTTAACTATTTTAAATTCATACCCAAAATTGCACAATTCAATTACCAGGCATGATATGTTTACCTACACAATTCCGATTGACCCGATAACTTACTGACCAAATCATTCAAACGTCACATCAAGATTGGCACCACAAGATGGTTCAAGTTAACCCAATCAATCGTATCCACGAACTCCAAAATATCACAACCTCAACACCACTTGTATCGAACTTAAATCCTTAATCAAACAAACCTAAGAATCACAAAACTATATATAATCGGGATCCCAAACATGCAAGTGTTGTGACATCAAAATAGAGAAATCTCATCTTCAATCTTGGAAATCCGCATACTTCCTCATACACTACTACCACCCAACTCTGATCTTAAGGCACTGGATTTCTTCACTACCAGGGCAGAGGATACAAACTATCCTTAATCCAGCGACCACGCTATCTACACTTAGGTCATAGTTCCAAAGTCTCTTCGGGAAGGCATTTATCCAAAATTCTTACTTGAACATCCACTTTGATACATCCTTTGCCCTTCCGAATACTAGGTCACCTTTGTTATTACTGCCAAGCCTAGGTTCTCCCAATTACACATAATTCAAAACACCATCGCGACGTGGGTTTGGAATCCCCAAAATGACACTAGGCTACAATATCAAACCTAAGAGCCTTATCACGACAGATAACACTTAACACCTTGAATTAATACCTCGAAAACCTAATTTAAACACCGGACCTCTACACGTCCATCCTTAAATAAGGACATCCCTAAATCTTGTGATCAACCAACCACTATTGAATCATGCTCCCAAGAGTCATGCCGACACTATGCACTCATTCATGAAGCCTCCATAAACGCATAGGACAATACCCCCTAATCCTCGAGACCCATGATCTTTCTCATGTCAACCAAACGAGGTTGACTTCACCTCCTATCTAACTTGGGGCAACACGCCATATCTCCTACCAGACATGGGGGTCACCGCAGCGTCATCTTAAGTCTTAAAATCCACATCTCGACCTCAATAGGATCTGGACCACCCAGAAGTCCAGACGGTTTAGTATTTCCAAAACAATTATGAATTGTCAACCTAGAACTTCATATGCCCGAACTTAACTCCATCCTATTCATCACGTTCCCTAGGTTGACCTAGCAACCCTTCGAAGCAAAATACCAACCTAAGACCTTCAACCAAAAGCCGATCAAACTTAAACCTCAAATCGAGATCAATTAACCTAGGCCTCGAATCAACATTGATCAATCCAAGGACCCAATTGATACTAATAAAATTCCAACACTAAGGTGTCTCTGCACACCATTTTTCTCTCTTCCCTGCAGTTAGTACCAATACTAGTAGTCCTCATCTTGGAGCCACTACTAATACTTACTTGAGATAGAAGTAATTCGGATTAAGCCACTCCTAGGACGCAAGCTAGGACATATAAGCTAGCCACTTAAACTACATCGCTACTTCTAACTTAGCGCTAGCCTAAGTTATTGGGACTGGGGTAACCAAAACTACCCGAACTACCTTAGTCATCACACGCCTTTGATTACTTATTCAATCAATCTTAATCTAGCCTAAGCTTCCGCATGTGATTCAGATCAAACCTAAGGCATCTTTTTTTTCTGATACCATTTATGACGGACCAGATTATTTTTTAAATAAATAACCTCCATCAATGGTAACACAAACCCAAGCCCATAATTAACCTATGGATTCCACAGACATTTTGACAGAGTTTCCTCTACAACTGGACAAAAATAAAAAATACAACCTGCTCAAAAACATCTTGTACAAGTACATATCTAACCAAAATAATTAATACGAAGCCTACAACACAATACACAGGATCTTACAACTACCATATCATCCATGGCTCCAGTACAGTAACCCTATATACTATATTGGGTCTAGAGAGATGCCATCTAACAAAACTCAAACCCTAGGAACATTAACATAACATAAATGCGGAAGTACAACTAAATCATTAAAACCTGCGGAAGTATAATAAAACCATAATATAATAACAAGCCATCACTATCCCTGAGTGGCTGTTACATTCTATTACAACCATATGACCGAATCTTCAATGCACATGACATCTAGCTAATCTCTTCAAGCAAATCTCTCTCCTTGCTCTAACTAATCCGGTGCCGGCTAAGTGTTCTCATTTGGAAGGAAAACAGCAAGAGTGAGCGTACAGCTCAGCAAGTATAATCATAAGTCACATCTCATAGTCGGAAGTAATAGAAGCAATAACTGAAAGATGAAAACACAAGTAATCTCAACAGTCATCAATCTGGACAGGGGAAACAGGGAAGATTTAGAATCATTAGATTCTCACGGTTACATCAGTTATGCATTAATCATTTTCATTTTACATCATCTTTGCGGACTCGGGCTTGTAGATCGTACTAACCAACGACGCGAGTGAATGAGGAAAGGAATGTGTTCGCTATACATTGTAAAGCCACGGCTACATTTTAGGTTTGCAGCACTCGACCACTTGTTGCATCCATGCAACAATCCACGAACGACTACATCTTGCTATGTAGTGTTCAACCGACACGCCCCACACCCCCGGGGACCAGGGCAATCCTCGTTCTTCCACAGTAGTTTCCTAAAGTGTACTCCAAACATTACCCGCTCCCACGAGTGGCCAGAATGCTTGGCTAGGTATTCCTTAGGTTCACACCGCGATGGACAGGGTAAGCTAAAAATACTACCCCTATGAATCATAGTCCTAGTTTCAAGGTTAGCTTCAACACTTGGAGAGGAAAATCCACATTTACCATACATATTCACAACTTGGAAAATTCCATTCCCCTCACATACATCTCCATCCAGGAGTTCATTCCATCACAAAGCACAACGTGGATTCCCTTCTATTTACTTGCTCGGTTCACACTTTTTGTGGGACTCAATCCCGTTATTCTTAGCAAATCATTCCAAGTTCACGAGGGAGATTAGGATTTCTTACCTCTGATGATCACATATCATTTAGAAGTCTCTGACACTCATTCCGTTGCTTCTGGTGCCCAAATACATATTTTCAAGGCTAACACTTTAACACAATATTTAGACATCACTTTTATAACAATTAAACGAGGGCAACGCATGTATATTTCTCATTCCATTTTGGGTGAACAGTGATAGATTTCTTTTTGAACGTCCGGATGCCGTGAACGATTCGATACTTGAGAGATCGGGCATCCGGTTGATACATACGCATGATTGGAACACGGTGATTCATCTTTTGGGGTCAATTCAACATACCACGAAGGTGGAAACATACAATTTTCCCTTTGGGTCTCGGGTGAACAGTATCAGCGCCCATTTAGAGGGTTCAGACACCGCGAATGGGTCGAAACATGCAAGATCGAACCCACAGCCGGCATATGTACATCATTGGGACTCGGGGATTCACATTTTTTGGTCAATTTCATGATTCACGGAAGGGAAATGGGAAATCTCCAATTTCGTGGATTAGGGATTCGGTGAAACCAAACCGAGTGGATAGGACACGATTCAGAGAAATAACTACATATTGTTGGACCTCAAGGCATGGGCTTCGTGATTCTAACGTTCACGGTGGTTATCGACACAAAATACCCAACAAAATCAAGCAAAACATTGAAAGAGGATGAGAAGTGAGTATGAGAACACTTGTCTCAACGGGTGCTTTCACATTTATAACTAGCTCTCGGACGGATTCGGACTCCACGGCCTCGATCTCCACCTTTCTCTCACTAGAATCGGCGCTGTCTCTCTCTCTAGAAACTTTGGACTCGTGGGAAAAATGAGGAAAAGAAGCATGATGCAGATTAAAAAGGCGCTGCTGTTTGAGCGAGCATCAGGTGGCGTGGTATTCTTGAATTCGCTCGAGCTCCGCTCGAGCAGCCAGCCGGCGGGCGAGGTTCTGGAAAACATGCTCGATAGGAGCTCGAGCGGCCAGCGGGCAGGTGCGATTCTGGAATTCGCACTCAAGCCATGGCTCGAGCGCACAGCAGGTGCAAGCCTGCTTGCAGCGCTTCAGCAGCACGAACCAAAACTTTTCTCAGTTTTTCTTCCAATACCCAACCTTAGTCGTTCCATAGGCCTAGTATTGATCATTAGCTTACTAATCATCTCATCATTATCAAGTTCTTAAACCCGGAACCTCACAGATCCTTATCCTTAAAGAACCTTCCATTAATCGCTCTTCCTTAATGAAACACAAATGCCCTAAACAATTAAAATATAAAATCTGTAGAAATTTCGGTAGAGTTTTCTCTATAACTGGACTAAAATCAAAATATACAACCTATTTAATAAACATATAAATATCCCAACTTTAATATTTTCAACCACAACACATACACAAGATCAACAAACGCCATATCATCTATGGCTCCAATATACCAATTCTCAACTATTGCGTTGGATATAATAGAAAAGCCATCTAGGCCTGAACAAAATTCAAAACATCCAATAAATGTAGAAGTAGAACTAAATCCATAAGTCACCTACCAAAGTATAATAATAACCATAATAATAACATGCTACAATTTTTATTACATATCAATAAATTAATTTTAACAAAACTCTATGTCCCCTCAGAAGTAGCAATTCTCCTTAGGCGATTCCTCTCCTTACTCTAACTAATCAAGGATCAGCTCGTGGCTCATATTTGGAAGGAAGAAGATGTAAGAGAGAGCTAATAGCTCAGTAAGTACAATCACAAACAAAAGTGGAAACAATAATAGTTTAAGTAGAAGGAAAATGCATGAATATGAACTTGATCAGATATACTTGGAGCACAATTTACTTCTTTATTTTATTCTTATTCTTATTAGGATATAACTTAAACATGATTATTCATCTTTGTGGAGCAAGGCTAGTAGACCCTACTAACTAAATGGGCGAATAATCGAGAATGGATTGTATTCACTCCATACAATCAAAGGCCAAAAGTTCAGAAGTTGTGCCTTTCCCCACAATCTCATATATTCAGAATTCAGAAACAGAAACAGAGTTATCTTCGATTACTACCGTAATATCTTAAGGCATGTTCATAGTATAACCCGCTACAACATGCAGCCCGGACATTTCCTTGAGTTTTCACTATCGTACTACTAACATGCCAGGGGACATTACCCATCAATTTGGGTTCTAACTTCATGATTACTTATTCTTTTGAGAGAGGGTTCTACTAGACTTCTTTCGAAAACATAACTTATTCCAAACATCTCCATCTTAGATATTCAAATCCATCAAAATTTCAGATGTGGATTCTCTCTCCAAATCATTCATATCCTTATAATCTTGCTTGCAGATTTAAGTCCTTCCATAACTTAACATCAGGTACATATGGATATCAAATTCAGAATTCTTACTAGAAGAAGCTAATTAACTTAAGAGGCTTCCGAATACGAATTCCTTTACAATTGAACATGCTAAAACTTTTAGATTGAACAATTAAACTTACACAAAAACATATCACTTAGTTAGCATTTAAACATAGGAAATTATGCAGATTATTGTTCAACTTCCTAAGTGAATGATACCCGCATGATCAGAACATATAAACGGTGTTCAGATGCACATATTAGTTAATTCTCAATATTTCAGACATCCGATGGTCATATCATCAAATTCACATCATGGATAATCATTATCCTAAGTCATTCGATACATCATAACCTAAATTAATCCCTTAACATGATCAAGGCATGGGTTAGGGTCTCTACGAATGGAACTTTACACATAACGATAAATCCGGATACCCACTTAATAAATTATCATATCTAGATTATAGATAATCATATTCTAATCCCAAATATAGCAATTACCCCAAAAATTTTGTGGGTATCATGACCAGCTGTGGAGGTTAGGGTTTACATCGTCTGGAAATGTATCAAACCTATATTTTTAAGCTCCAAATTTACATATATGCATGCTTAAGGCATGGGGATTACAAAATATAAATCTAACTTGGTATTGGAACAAGGATACCTGAAGAAAACACGACGAAAGTGCTAAAAACAAAAGAGGAGGGTATGATTGCACTCACCTCAACCCGATTTATCACTTTTCTAACTGGCTCGCAGACTTATTCGGACTCAGGAGCCTCGTTCTCCACCTTCTCCATCTTCCTCGTCCCTCTTTCTTTCCCTTATTTTCTCTTGGGGCAACGAAAATCGCGAGAAAACACGCACGAGCATTTTTATTCTACAAGCCCAAGCTCAAGCGTGTGGCGAGCGCCGATGGATCTAGATTTCGCACTCGAGCATGGGCTCAAGCACACAGCAGGCGCAGTGCTACTGGGTAGCACTTCTGCAAACAGCAGCCCAGTTCCCTCGATTTTACTTCCGATACATATACTTTCTCATACAATAAGCCTAATTTCGATTATTATAATTTTATTTACCTTCTAATTATTATATTTTGAAACTCGAGCCATTAGACTGTCCTCCACTTATAGAAATTTTGTTCTCAAAATTTAACAAATCTCAAATTTCAATAATTGGAGGTAAACTTCTAGATTCTCTAGCATCCCCGAGTCACTTCCATGATTAAACGATCACCCCCAAGATCCTCGAGCATTTTAAACCCTCCTGATTCTTACTACCCAATACGTTTTACCAAAATCTAATTCTACCAAGTTCGAAGATAGCTCAAATTCATTAACTTACCTAACCAACTTACCTCAAACGACTGAAAATTCTTGCTTCAACCTACCCTAAGCCTTGAAAGGAAACTATTCCTTCAAAGCCTTAGATTGAACCTTAACATATGTAGGTTTGCCATGCTTCCACTGTGCCACTCTGATTAATTATTTAGCTATAATTTATACTACCACACTTCACCATCAATCTGATTTAACCTATTACCCAGAATTCTCTGATCAAGCTTAGTTAAGGTTCGACATAAGTCTAAATTTGTAATTAAACTTTGAAAGTAGATTACTTTACATTCTCATTCTTTCGTTGGTATGTCCTCGAACTGACATTGTCTTAAAATGCAAAGTCCATATTATATATCTTTGAAACACATGACCATTCATTCTTAGTCTTTTTTATCACATCTTGTGAGCATCATACCAAGTTTTACAATTCCTCAAATTTATCACAGGGTCAAAAACCATATCTATATTATTCTCCAAGAATTTGATATCATTTTAAATTATCACCCAATCTCAAAATTCAAGTCCTCAGCATCTCTTAACCTCAAGTGATCAATTCTACTTTATTTCTTTTGCTTCGTTATCTCATTCAAACAACTCCTTTTTGAGCAAATTAATAACCTGGGGACCTCAACTCAAGACCATTCAAATTTAACTAAACTATCTACTTAGACCTCAATTAGGTATCACCATATTCAACACTAGCTCAACATTGATTTAATTCGAATTCCTAAGGTGTTTTCAACAATTTCTTCTCCTCATCCTCATGGTCGACCAACATTTCGAGGAAAAATCCTAGCCTAGTAGCCATGTTGTTTCCATTGACCACAAATTTTCTAATATTATTTATCCTTAAATAATCAGCTTAGAGGGAGGGGTTAGGATCAAACAGTACCTTCCAAAATAGAACCTTAAGGCTAAAACCTAGATATTCCATCTAATCCTAGCTACTTCATCTTATCATGACTTAGAATAAATCAACATAGATTTTTAAACCCACATCCATCAGCCTAGGCCTACATTTGATATCCATCAACTCCACTACTAGATCCCCAATGAATTTTGATCTAACTTATGCAATTAAGATACCTAGGACTATCCCAAATCCAACTTTCATCCTATGCCTTTGCCAACTCTTTCGATCAATCTTGCTCAATCCTAAGCTTCTACGTGAGATTCGGATCAAAACTTAAGGCATATATTTCTCTGATACAAATTGTAATGGAACGAATCCGTATTCTTAAAGGACCTTCTGTTAATTGCTCGTACTTAATCAAATACAAATGCCCCAAATGATTAAAATATAAAAGTTGCAAAAATTTTAGCAGAGTTTTCTCTATAATTGGACTAAAACTAAAATCTGCAACCTATTTAATAAACATATAAATATCCCAACTTTAATATTTTCAACCATAGCCCATACAGAGGATCAACAAATGTCATATCATCTAAGGCTCTAACACAGCAATTCTCAACTACTGCATTGGATTTAATAGAGATGCCATCTAGGCCTAAACAAAATCCAAAACATCCAAATAAATGAGGAAGCAAAACTAAATCCATAAGTCACCTACGAAAGCATAACAAAAACCATAATAATAACATGCTATAATTTTTATTACATATCAATACATTAATTTTAACAAAACTCTATGTCCCCTCAGAAGCAGCAATTCTCCTTAGGCTATTCCTGTCCTTACTCTAACTAATCGGGTATCAACTCGTTACTCATATTTGGAAGGAAGAAGAGGCAAGAGTGAGCTAATAGCTCAACAAGTACAATCACAAATAAAAGCAAAAATAATATAAGTAAGTTTAAGTAGAAGGAAAATTCATGAACATGAACTTGATCGGATATGCTTGGAGCATAATTTACTTCTTTATTTTGTTCTTATTTTCTTTGGGATATAACTTAAACATCATTATTCATCTTTGTGAAGCAAGGCTAGTAGATCCTATGTGACGGCCTGTACTTAATTACACATATAAAGTCACCGTCAAGACTTAAGTAAATATTAATGGACATAAAAATTTTTTCTTTTCTTTTACACAGGATTGATGAGGCCGAACTATATGAGCTGTCCTTTCAATTTTAATTTCAAACCTGAGATGCATACTAGAATTATTAATTTCATTTATCCAAAAAGAAATCACGGAAACATGCTAACATCCATCTTATACAGCAGAATATTTTACAAGTCTACTCAAAACATCAAAAGGAAATAAAATTAAGCTCTTTATTAATCAGCTCCGGCCCGCTAACTATATCATATGATTCTACTCAACTTCGTCCTCCATAAGCCTTTCATCATCTGAAAAATGGCAAGAATGAGCTACAAAGCCCAACAAAATACTCACATGCAGAAAACAGAAAAACATAAACATATATATATAAGCGCATCAAAACAGAGATTCTTTGAATACGAAAATCATCATGTCTTTTCTTCTTTAGTTCGGAATCTCCTTAGTCTTTTTCTTATTGTCTTGTCTTTTGAAAACTTATAAAACCACTTAACATTCTTATCATCTTTAGGGACCGGACGGGAGCAGACAACATTGAGGACGGGTTGTGTGTAACCCCACAACCTAAAGCCGTATCCCCTCATTATGCTCCCTGGGGCGGGAGGTAATGCTTTTAACCTGGCATACGGGGCTGTAGTCCATAAGTCTTATGCCACCAGAAAGTTCCCTCCCGTGGCCCAGGAGGCGATCCTTGAGTGTCACTCCAATATCCTTCATCTATCTTTAACAGCAAGTTTAATGGGGACTCGGTTCATAGTTCTTGTCCTTTAATGGCCATACATCATAGTTCGGATGTCGAAAGTCGTAGAGTTTCACTTGCTGTCCGGATTACATGCATTGTTCCAAGTTCATATAAATAGGCCAGAGTTCTTTTTCATACAGAGGGTCGGAGTTCCAAAAGCCGGAGTTCTTTTGTCAAAGCCGGAGTACATTACAAAGCCGGAGTTCTTTTACATAAAAACCGGAGTTCTTTACAAAGCCGGAGAACTTTTTCACAAAAGCTGGACATCCAAAAGCCGAAGTTCTTTTCAAAGGCGGAATTCTTTTCTGAAATTTGAAGTTCTTAAAAGCCGAAGTTCCTTTAAATCTGTAGTTCTAAAATTGGAGTGATCTTCTTTTAAAATCCAGATCTCTAAAACCGGAATGATTTTTCTTTAAAATCCGAAGCTATAAAACCGGAGTGATTTTTCTTTAAAAGGATGGAGTGCTTTTTCACCAAAAGTCCGAAGCTCTTTTTCTCAAACGGACAAAGTGCTTTTTCTTCAAATGGACGGCGTGCTCTTTCTTAAAAGGACGGAGTACTTTTCTTCAAAGTTTATATAACTTGGCAGACAATCATACAAAATCGAACATCATGAAATCTTTTCCTTAAACATGCAATTATCGACAAATAATCATACTTTAAACATCAGATATGAAAAGAACAGAATAAACATCATATAAGTTCATATAATATCAAATATACTAGCATAGAAATCATGCATAATCATGAACTTGAAAACAGGGGTGAGTATCTTGCTGGATTTCTTCTACTTTTCCTTGATCTTTACTCTTGCCTGGATTTCTTCTACTTCGCCTTGATCTTTTGGCATTCCTTTACTAGAAACTCTATTGCGTGCTTCTTTCTTATTCTTCTCGTTCTTATTTATAGGCATTGGGTCTAATGATTATCATTAATGATTAGCAATACAGGGAGAATGTTTCATCATTAATGATTGGCAAATCCAAGGGGAATGTTTCATCATTTGGCAAACCCAAGGGGAATGGTCCATCATTAATGATTGGCAAATCCAAGGGAAATGTTTCTTATTTATGGCTTCTACATTTTCTAAAAGTTGCCTTATTAATTAGATCATTAATGGTTTTTACATTTCCAAAAAGTTCATAAATTCCTAGTTAACTGAACTTAATGGGTTTTAGATTTCTTAATTAATTCCTGATTCACAGAATTTAGCTTTGTCATGTGAACACATTCAATTCCTTCTACACGACGTCCGGTCAACACCCATTGACCGGATTATCATCTTTGGCTTTTCCATGTAATCATATTTCGGTCAACTATCGGCGTTGACCGGATTACCCTTACACGACTTTCGGTCAACAGATGTTGACCGGATCATAAACTTCGACTTTCTTCCCCAATTTCGCTTCAGCCTTACCAACCACAAAGCTACCCCGGCCTCCAATACACAAAGCCACTCCGGTCTTCAAGTCACTTTGGCCTTACATTCATCTAATGTACTCCGACCTTCAATGGAACAACACCGAATTTCAGAACATGTTCAAGGCCAGTTTCAATTTTCTTTCTTAAAGTGGCTGGACTTGATTCTCAAGAATGAAGCCGGACTTGTTTTGCATCAAAGGAAATCCGGACTAGATTTTCATCACGTAAGGGTCGAACCTGATTTTCCTCTTAAGGCCGATTTACTTTTCTTATTACATTTTCCGGTCAACTGACGTTGACCGAATTATAAGGATTTGATGACTAGAAATTTTCTATGTTCAAATATTTGGGTCGTTACAATCTCTCCCACTTATAGAAATTTTATCCTCGAAATTTTAAATAAAGTTACTAACCTCGAAAAATAGGGGTGTTGTGACGGAACGGATTTTTTTTTTTTCCTCAAGAGCTTTCGTCAAACAGATAACATAATTACAGTCTAACTAAGGCAAGACTTCTGCAGAAATTTCGG
>JAODPA010025737.1:0-12742 GCA_025585075.1 Nepenthes mirabilis
CACACACATATATATATATTTGGAGCACTGTTGTAACAGAAGTGATCCAACGCGCCTCTTTGCATCCTTATAAATTAGCGATGTTCCTGTGATTTCCAACTCAAAAAAATAAAAATAAAATAAAAAATCATACCACAACATAATTGCATTTTGAAATTGTTGGGTCCCGTGCCAAGGCCCACGAACGGTATCGAGCCCAACTCAACTGCACAGGAGCATACGTGGCACCTAGGTGGCGGAAAACGACGAATGATCTGCAATGCATTAATGGGCTGCCGGAAAACAAACAGGAGAGAGAAAAAATCAGCAAATTGAGAAGTGGCCAGCACTGCGATAACGGCTCAGGCGGCCGCCAATCCCAATTCAAAGGGAGACCATACATGGTCGGCAGCACTTAGGAGCCTGCCCGCCACCGCAAAATGACAGCCGATATGACCGGCAGTCAGCGACAGTGACCAGAGGCCAGAGAACCCTAGCAACGGATACCCTCGCGCCCAGAGTCCATTGGGGAGGGGCATATAAGAACTCCCTTTCCCCATAAGGAAGGGAATCCGAATCCTGATCCTTCTTCCTCTTCCCATATCATAAGAGAGAAAGCAATCAAACAGAGATTAGACTCAAGTCTCGTGGCCACAAGCGAGTTCGCTTCTCTTACGATCACAATCCCCAAGTCTGTTCAGGCAGCGGGAAATTAGCCATCTACGGCGGTGCATTAAGGAAGTCAGGCCTTCCATAACCTGCTCATTGCATCCTCCACGCTAAAACATATACATTACTCATGTTTCATCAACATTCATCTGCGCACCGTCCACCGCGTGCGCCATTTCCATTTATTGCGAGAATTTGTTGATTTGAGCGTCGAAGTGGCCGTGGTGGGAGAAATCCCACCGGACCTCTGACCTCTTGTTTGTTATTTGTGCTGTGCAGGTCCAAGTTATGAGATACGGATATCGGACCCTCATCCTAATTCTGCCACGTGATCGGGAACCAGGAGGGTCCTTAATTCGTGCAGCAACCGTGGACCCGGAACGCAACAGAAACGAAATAATATTGGTAAAATTGGATAAATTTGTGAGAATAAAATAACTTTTATTAAAAAATATATAAAACTATCTAAATTCAAATTTTTTACATATTATATGATAGATTAAAAAGATGGGAGTACCAAATAAAAAGGCACCTTACCAATAAAAAGACTAAAACTGTTGGGGTCGGAAGACCCGGATCCATCAGATCCGGCAGTAGCGGAAAATTTGAATCCCCAGTCATCGACAACCACCATTTAGTAGGAACAAGGAACAAGAGATGCACAATATTTTTACGTGGAAACCCATTCCCAAGCCGAAGAGGAAAACCACGGGACACATAGTCCACCAATAAATCCACTATGCAAAATGGGTTATAAACCCCCGAGATGAAGTATCCGCTACACACCCGAGAATAACAAAGAAAAACCTCACCGTAGTAAACAGGAAACACTCTCCACTCTTTTACTCTCTGTTTTTCTTTCTTCCCTCTCTCACTGATGGTGCACTCCTCTCTACATTTTACAAGTGTTGGTAAAATGGCCACCGCCGTTTCACTCCCGCACACAGCGGCCGGCGCACAGTGCCCCTGGTGTTGTCGCCCACACCAGTCGGTCACCACTCTGGGCACCGCTCTCTGGACCCTAGGCCATCTCCTCCGGAAGCTCCTGGTGCTCATTTATAGGCATCCTGGCTCCACCTAATCTCATCTGCCCAACTGGTCATCTGTCAGATAATAGGTGCCACGTCTTCACCAATTCCCGAGCTTCCTGCAGACCCATACCCTGCAAACGGCGCAGGCCCTGCACTGTGCAGAAGCGTGCTCTGCAGTCCAACTGCCAGCCTGTTGACAAATCCTGGAAAGACATCTGTCCTTTGCCAGCTGCCATCTTCCACAGACTCCAAGGCCCAGTTGCTCAGCCGGTCAACTTTCCCGTTGACCGTCCTCTACTGCCCTCCGCCATGCAACAGTGCTCCTACTGCCCATCCGGTCAACCTTCCCTGTTGACCGTCTTCAGCTGCTACCGGAGAACTTGACCGTTCTCCATAGCCATCCAGTCAACCTTCCTGTTGACCGGATTCTGCTACTATCCGCCGTTCAGCAATGCTCCAGCAGCTCGAGACGGTCAACCTCCTGTTGACCGAAATTTGCCTTCCAGCCGGTCAACATCCGTTGACCGGCTAATGTTTTCCGGATTTTCACCAAATGAACTCCGTCATTTGCTCTCCGGAAATCCTCCGATGACGAACCAATTTGTTGGGTTACCCATAAGGGAGTGACCAGACCCAACAAAAACGACAACATTCTTACATATTGAGCTCAAAACCTCATCGTGGGCACGAGCATTGGCTATCTACACAGCAAAAGCTCGACCTCCAATAATCTGACCCCTTAATATAGTATATGTTATTATCACCATTTTACAAACCTTTTATAATCCTAAGCTTCTGCAAATTGTTAGAAAAAAAAAAAAAAAAGAGTGCATAAGAAGTTTCAGTCGTGGGCATAGTCAAATTATCATTTCCTGCATATGTCTGTATCATTATAATCGTGAGGGTTTGACTCAACCAATCTGTCCTTATTAGGATCCCCACAAATCATTGAGGTTCCGTGATCTGTTCACGCATTTCTACTCCTACATTTTCTCACTCCTTGAATTCATGTCCTCAATTTGCAAGTCAAACTGTTCCTTCTAGTTTGAACCCCCCCCCCTCCCCTTTTTTTTGCAATTATTGTCCGTTTTTTGCGTTGTAATGTTTCGCCTTTTTTGGTGTTTCTGTCTTCGTTTGAATTCCGTGTTGTTAAATTCCATTTTCTGATGTCCCTTGTAGATTTGGCTCTTTGTGCACCACCTGAATTAATTGATCTTCCCTAAAAATTTGATGTTATTGAACTTGAATTTACGGTTAGCAATATCAAAATTCTTCATTCCTTGCCTGTTATAGTGCTTTCTCGATCCATGACTGAATTCAAATCGGTTCCAGGCATCTTGAGTGGTCAAAGTTCTGTCAATCGGACCAGAAACAATGATGCCATTCAGAACCATGATTTTGTTGATCCTCTGAATCCCGCAAACGATCCACACACTGAGATTAACCAGACAGCTCCATGTTCACACATCAGCACTAATGTAGATACTCTAGAAGTCGACGATTTCTCTAATGCTTGTCTAAAGTTCATAAATGACATTCTTATGGAAGAGGAAATGGATGATAAGTCTGCAACATTGCAGGATTACAGGGCTCTCCAAGCCACCGAGAAGTCGTTGTATGATGCTCTTGGAGAGGCATACCCAACTTCACCTGGTCATACAGGGACGTTCTATGGTCAAAGCTTCCAGAGACCCGATGTGGATTTCAGCAGAACATGCTGCAACCATGGCAATACTTGTTATGTTCCCGGTGACAACCCCGTCCACTCCCGCTGGGTTCTCAGCCAAAGAGAATCCGAGTCCTTATCGCTTGTTGATAATGCTTCCCGCTCGTTGGAATCATATTCCCAGTCTGCCGTTTCTCGTGAAAGCTGTGATGATAATGCTGTGAATGAGGCAGTGGAATCTTCTGTCGATACACTTTTCACAACAGAGACAACAGGTGGAAGAAAATTGAACTGGCTTAAGGTGCCGAGACAAAGCTCCAACTTCTACTTCACAAACAATCTATGGAGAAACAATTGGATTGATCAGGCGCCTATGGCAAGGAATTACGAGGTGCTAGCAGGGCAAGAGAACAGGGATGGTTTCCCTAACGAGTCACAGGGAACAAAGAATCGTCGAAGGGAAAACAGCGACTGGAGCGAGGTTCGAGATAGCAAGCATCCAACAACTTGCTTTGAGGAATGCGTGCAAATGGAGGAGTATGATGATGTATTACTCCAAAAGGAAGGGAAGGGTGATGTTCCTTGTATCATCAATGGAGCGTCACACAGTGCAACAAGCGAGAGCCTCAAGCAGAACGGGAATATAAGAAGGCCCAGGGGCAGAACAAAACACGGAAAAAAGATGAGTAATAAAGAAGCAGCGCTGGACCTGAAGACACTCCTCACTCATTGTGCACAAGCTGTGGCCAGCTTTGATCTAAGAGGTACAAATGAGCTTCTCCAGCAAATTAGGCAGCAGTCTTCACCATATGGTGGCAGCATCCAGAGGGTTGCACATTATTTCGCCAATAGCCTAGAGGCACGCATAGCATGCACTGGGTCACAACTCTATACTGATCTAGTCAATACTAAAGTTTCATTCTCTGACACTTTAAAAGTTTACAAAGCTTATTTTTCAGCAGTCCCTGTTAACAGGACATCCTTTTTTCTAGCAAATCAAACAGTTGCTAAGTTGGCTGAAAAGGCAACGCGAATCCATATTATTGATTTTGGCATTTTCTTAGGTTTCCAATGGCCATCCCTCATACAGCAGCTCTCAGAAAGACCCACTGGGCCACCAAAGCTTTGCATTACGGGGATAGATTTCCCCCAGGGTGGTTTCCGACCGGCTGAAAGAGTGGAGGAGACTGGACGGTGGTTGGCACAATATTGCGAGAGATTTGATGTGCCATTTAAATATCATGCCATAGCAAAGCAATGGGAAACAATACGGCCTGAGGATCTGGAAATTGAGGAGGATGAGCTGATTGTTGTCAATTGCCAGTACCGGGCAACAACGTTGCTTGATGAAACAGTGGAGGTGAACTGCCCGAGGGATGCCTTCTTGAGGTTGATCAGGAATTTGAATCCTAATCTTTTCATCCATGGGATCGTCAATGGCACATTGAGTGCTCCATTCTTCATCACAAGGTTCAGGGAGGCATTACTTCACTACTCTTCCATCTTTGATATGCTTGAGGCAACCATGCTACAAGAAGATCATGAAAGACTGCTGTTTGAGAAGGAGTTGCATGGAAAGGAAGTTTTGAATGTCATTGCATGTGAAGGTATGGAGAGGGCCTATAGGACTGAAACATACAAACAGTGGCAGATTCGTATACTAAGGGCTGGATTGAGGCAACTCCCCTTAGACCAGGAACTTATTAATCAGGCAAAGGCTATAGTGAAGGCAAATTACCACAAAGATTTTGTGGTAGATGAAGACAGCCATTGGATGCTTCTGGGTTGGAAAGGGAGGACTTTGTTTTCAACCTCTTGTTGGGAAACTGCCTAAGAGCAATCCTAGGGATGAATACTAGAAAATGCAACACTGAAATGAGAATTCTTTCTATTTTGTGTAATTTTGAGGTGGGAGTCTTTTTTGTAATTGTTTGGCTACTACCTTTTAATGGATTGGATTTGGGATCTTGGGGTTCCAACTTAGCCAATCATCTTTTTTTTTTCCTACTTAGCTATGCCTATTTGTTTGAAGGAGAAATTTTGGACAATAGTAAAGTTGTTCCATTATAACTCAAAGGTTATAGATTCGAACCATAGAAACTTTCTTTTGGTAATGAAGAGTTGTAAAGATGCACATATTTGCCCCCTATAAATCCTACAATGTGAGAGCCTCAAACATCGACCACCTTTTTATCTCTTTTCCTCTCGTCTCCGTTTCTTTCCCTTTCACATTTTTTCCCTCCTATGAGTGTGACTGTTTTATATATTCCCAGCGGAAATTGTTGACTTAAGAGAGACAATTTTAACTATCATTTTTCGTTTTTGACTAAGAAAATGAAAGCATAGAGATTTATTTGGGTGTTATTTGTGACGTATCTGTTGGCGGATAATGGGCGGCCTACTGACAAGAATGCAGAAACAATCGCTGTTGGTCGGAATGGGCAGCCAACTGATAAAAGCACACGCACACTGTGAAGTAGAGGCAAGAGAAGAGAAAATAAACACCAAATATTTTACGTGAAAAACCCTTATCAAGTAAGGGAAAAACTATGGGACACTCGTCCACAAAATCGATTTCACTATGTGTGAGGTCGGGAATAATCTCCCAAAATTACACTGGCACAAGAGAAAAGGAAGATCAAATAACAGAGCACAAGTAATACAAAAACACACTTTGTTTTGCTCTCAACTCTCTCTTTTCTTCCCTGTCTTTTCTTTCTCTCTATCGCACCATTTTCTTCCCCTTCATACACCCTTAAAATAACAGACGTAATATTCAGCAAATTAGAGGAATATTTTCTATTCCCTAACAAAATTTGTCCTTACTAATAATATAAATATGCTTTGTACAAAATCAGTTCCTGTAAAATCCTCTGAGATCACATACGCTCAGAAGATCTTCTGAGCTGGCACAATTTTGGATTTTCTGACCGACGGCCAACATTTCAAACGCTCGTGTTCTTCACAAAATCGGTCAATGCCCGTTAACCGTCCTTTCCACATGACCACTAATTCCTTAGGAGATCGGTCTATAGTCATTCAGTGATCTTTCAACAATGCAGGGTAACTTATACCACTCGCCGGTCAACATATTGACCAGACATTGTTGCCCGTCCAATTATTTTCGGTTAACTTTGTTGACCAGAATTTCTTTTACTTATTCGCTTTGCAGTCCATGAGCTCTATTTGAGTTCTCTGGTCATTAGGACTTTCACATGGGAGTGACATTCGAATAAACTTTCCCTCACGACTATGAAAAAGTTAAATCTATCAGCCCAGCCATCTTATAGCAAACTTCATTCTTTCCTCTCCGTAGAATTTCGGTCATCATGTCCACCCCATTCTTTTTAGTGCCAATCCTCTCTAGTGATAGCAGACCAGTTTCAAGCACATCTCTTACCCAATGATATCGAACATCGATATTGTGAGGTCCCACATCGGATGGAAAGGGGAATGAAGCGTGCTTTATAAAGGCGTGGATATCTCTCTCTTGTGGACACATCTTGGGACCTGTGGGGGGTTGCCAGAACAAAATCCTACGGCCTGTGTGGTTGGGAGGGACAATATCCACCACGCTGTGTGCCTATGTGGCTACTGCGGACTCTGATGGTTGAGAGACTTTGTATTTCTCTGGTGAACGCGTTTTGGGAGCCGTGGGCCTGTTAGGAACAAAACCGTGCGGGCTTGGCCCAAAGCGGACAATATCCACAAGCGGGTGCTTGGAGACATTACAGGACTATAGAGTCCCACATCGGATTAGAGAGGGGCACGAAACCTGCTCTTATAGAGATGCAGATACCTCTTCCATGGAGACGCGTTTTAGGGGCGGTGGAGGCAGTTTGTCTAAAGCAAAACTATGCGGAGCATGTGTGGCTGCTAAAGCATACAATATCTCCATGCGGGTGTCTGTGGACATTACAAGTGGTATTAGAGACGAGACTCGGGCCATGTGTGCCAGCGAGGACGCTGGGCCCCAAAGGGTGGGTGGATTGAGAGGTCCCACATTGGTTGGGGAAGAGAAATGAAGCGTGCTCTTATGAAGCGTGGATACCTCCCCCTTGTGGACGCGTTTTGGGGTTGGTGGAGAGGCCTTCTATTAGGAATAAAACCGTGCGCCTGTGTGATAAAGCGGACAATATTTACAAGTGGGTATTCGGGGACGTTACAGATATACTTCAATCTGAAATGAAATGAGGAGTTCTTGTAGAGATGTATGGCACTCTGACTATCAAAAGGACTGCATATTTTTCTTGTCTGAGGCCCAATTCTTGAATAAATTTCTTTATCCACAATATCTCTTTACAAGCTTCTGTCACGGTACTGTACTCGGCCTCTGTAGTGGAAAGGGCAACGCACTTCTGCAACTTGGACTGTCAGAAAACTGCACTTCCAGTAAATTTTACTAAGTATCCCAAAATGGACTTGCGACTATTAATGTCCCCCTCCATATCAGCATCCGAGTGGCCCACCAACTGAGACTCGTCACTTTCAAGACACAAGCAACTCTTGAAAGTTCATCGGATATATCTCATGATCCACTTAACCACGGACCAACACTCCTTTCGTGGGTTTGATAGAAAATAGCTTGCTGTATCAACAACATGTGCTATATCCGGCCTTATGCGTACTAGGACATACATCAGGCTTCCCACAACTGAGGAATAGGAAACGCCTCTCATGTATGTCTTCTCTTCGTTCAAGGACAGACATTGACAACTGCTCAGCCTGTGGTGGGTTACAACTGGAGTGCTGACAGGCTTGGACTTGTCCATGTTGAAGCATTGGAGCACATTCTCAATGTAACTTTCTTAGGACAACTATAGTCTCCCTGCCTCCCGATCGTAAATAATTTTGACGCCAAAAATCTACTTTACCGGTCCGAGGTCTTTTATGGCAAAAGACCGTCTAAGTTGCTCCTTCAACTTCTTTATTCGAGCAACATTCCGTCCAACAATCAATATATCATCCACGTAAGGAGAAGGATAACAAAATTATCTTCAAGAAACCTCTGTGTGAATACACATTGATCACAAGTAGTCCACTAGTACCTTTGACTGACCATGATCGACTCGAATTTCTTGTATCACTGTCTTGTAGCTTATTTCAACCCGTATATACTCTTCCTTAGACGACAGACGAGTCGTTCCTTTCCCTTAACCTCGAACCCTTCCATCTGTGGAGGGTTGCCTGGACATCCATCTGTAGGAAGGCTGCCTGGACATCCATCCGCTCTACTTCTAGATTCTGGGCGACTGCCAATCCCAACACAACCCTTATGGAAGACATTTTCACCATTTGAGCAAAAATCTCATCAAAATCAACTTTCTTTTGTTGACTAAAGCCTTTTACCACTAACCGTGCCTTGTATCTCGACTGCATAGTATCCTTAGATATCTTCAGTTGAAAGATCGACTTATTCTTTAGAGCTCTCTTCCCCTTATGAAACTTGGCTAATTCAAATGTGTAATTTTCATGGAGAGAGCACATTTCATCATTCATGGTTTTCAGCAATTTCTCCTTATTCTCGTCTTCCATAGCCTCTTCATAAGTCTAAAACTCTCCGACATCAGTGAGTATAACATACTCACTAGGTGACAGACGGACGAACGACCATCTGTTTCGTGAGGATCGTCTGACAGGAATATCTTTGGCCGCTCGAGAAATAACTTCATCCTGGTCTTTATCAGGTGCCAGGACTGTCTTACCATTCTCCTCGACCACTTCAGGACCATTGTCCACATTCTCCAAGGGCACTGGACGGACAATTTTAACACTCACTTTGTCCGTTCGAATAACATCAGAGTTGGTCTTCTTACTGATATCCTCAATCGTTTCATTCTCAACGAAAATCACGTCCCTTGATCGGATAAGCTTTCTTTCAGTTGGGTCATATAATCTGTAACCCAACTCAACTTTCCCATAGCCTAAAAAGATGCACTGTATCATCTTTGGCTTTAATTTGGTCCTTTCATCATTTGGAACATGAACAAAGACTTTACAACCAAACACCCGTAGATGATCATAAGATGGCTCTTTATCCGACTAAATCTTCTCCGACACTTCACCCTTCAAGGGTTTACTAGGCGACTTATTTATGACGTAGGCCGCCGTCTTCAGTGTTTCAGCCTAGAAGTGTGTAGGAACTTTCGCTTTAGAAAGCATGCACCGTACTTTTTACAGAAGTGTGCGGTTCATCCGCTCGGCCACTCTGTTCAACTGTAGTGTCTTTTGGTATCTAATACCATGTAACTGGCAATAGGTATCAAAAGGTCCTATGTACTTGCCGTAATTATCACTTCTGATGACCTTTAGTTTCTTCCCCATCTGATACTCAACAAGAGTATGAAACTGCTCAAATATACCGAGGACTTGGTCCTTAATTTTTAGTGGATAGATCCATAATTTCTTAAAATAATTGTCAATGAAAGAAACAAAATATTGAGCTCCACCAAACGACTTCTCTCTAAAATGTCCACACACATCTGTGTGTATAAGATCGAGCAATTCTACTTTTGGAGCGGATAAGTCTCCACGAAATGAAACTCTTCTTTGCTTGCTGGCCAAGCAGTGAAGAGACGTCCTTAGTCTGTCCTCCTTCATTCCTGAAATACGACCCTTCTTGGCCAAATGAGATAGTCCATGTTCATTCATGTTGCCCAACCTTTGATGCCACAAGTTTTCGGACTCCTTACTGATTGCAGCATTCACATCTCTGACCGTTGCGGACGCATTCATTATATATAGACTGGAGCACATCTTTTCTCTTGCCACAACAAGAGACTATTTGGTCAATTTTTACTAACCTTCGCAGAAAGTATTACAATAACCTTCGTCGTCTAGCCAACTGGTTGAAATGATATTGAGTCGGATGTTAGGAACATGTCTAATATCCTTTAACATCAATTTTGTCCTATTATTGGTGACCAGCACAACGTCACCTTTACCAATAATTTGAGATGTTCCTTCATTACCCATCCTTATCATTCCAAAATCTCCTAGGGTATAAGCTGCGAACAATCCCCTTCTCGATGTGACACACAAGGCCGCACCAGAGTCAATCACCTAGTCTGACTCCTCGTCCATCAGACTTATCACGTTCTCTTCACATGTCAAGAGTAGATCGCCTTCTGTGACCACTGAGATCGAGGACTTTTTTTCTCATCGTTCCTTTTCTTCTTTCTCTTTTTCTGCGTTCTCACGCTTCCACTTGAAATATTACTTCTTAATGTGGCCCTTTTTGTTACAGTAATGACATTCAAGGTTTTGATACATTGACCAGGATTTACTACGGCCTTTCTTTCCAGGCTTTTGGCTGCGTCCTCTATCCCTTCCCTTAGACTCGGTCACAAGTACCTCATAATGCGAGGACGTTGAGACCCCATGTGACCGCCTTGACTCATTTATGAGTAAGGAAGTAATGATCTCGTCCAATTTGAGAGTGTCTTTTCCAAATAGTAGCGCAGTGACAATGTTGTCATAAGAAGCTTGCAGAGATGCCAGCAAAACCAATGCTTGGTCCTCCTCCTGAATCTTCTCTTCAAGGGCCACCATCTGTGTTACAATCCGGCTGAACTCGTTCAAGTGTTTTTCAAAACTCCCTCTTTCCAACAACCGCAGCCCATAGAATTGCTTTTACGTGCAGTCTGATTGTCAGGAATTTGGACTTATATTGGTTCTCCAACTTCTCCCAAATCTCCGCCGGATCAGTCAGGCCAAGGACCTCCAATAGCGTGTTGTCCGCCAAACATAATTTAATAGTGCGATTGGCAAGATCTCTTTTATCTTGCCACACCTCCTCAAACTGGCTTTCCGACTTCTCTTCCTTTTTCTTCAGTGCTTTTATTATTCATTCTCTGATCAAAATATTCTTTACTTTCTCTTCCCAGAGAATGAAATTAAGATAAGTTCTTTAAAGACGACGACGACATTAAGATAAAGTTCTTAACCTGCCTCTGATACACTTGTTGGCGGACAATGAGTAGCCTACTGACAAGAATGCAGGAACAATTACTGTTGGTCAAAATGAGTGGCCAAATGATAAAAGCACATGCACATTGTGAAGAAGAGGTAAGAGAAGAGAAAATGAATACCAAATATTTTACGTGAAAACCCTTATCAAGTAAGGAAAAAACCACGGGACATTCGTCCATAAAATTGATTTCACTATGTGTGAGGTTGAAAATAATCTCCTACAATTACACTGGCACAAGAGAAAAGGAAGACCAAAGAACAGAGTACAAGTAATACAAAAACATACTTTGTTTTTCTCTCAACTCTCTCTCTTTTCTTCCCTGTCTTTTCTTTCTCTCTATCGCACCATTTTCTTCCCCTTCACACACCCTTAAAATAACAGACATAATATTCAGCAAATTAGAGGAATATTCTCTAATCCCCAACAAAATCTGTCCTTACCAATAATATGAATATACTCTGTACAAAAACGGTTCTTGCAAAATTGTCTGAAATCACATACGCTCAGAAGATCTTCTGAGTTGGCACCATTTTGGATTTTCTGACGGACAGCCAACATTTCAAACATCCGCATTCTTCACAAGACCGGTTAGCGCCCGTTGACCGTCCTTTCCACATGATCGCCAATCCCTTAGGAAATCGGTTTGCAGTCCTTCTGTATTCTTGCAATAATGTAGAGCAACTTATGCCACTCGCCGGTCAACATATTGCCCGACATTGTTGCCCGCCCAATTATTTTCGGTCAACTTTGTTGACCGAAATTCCTTTTGCTTATTTGCTTCACAGTCTATGAGCTCCGTCTGAGTTCTCTGAACATTAAGACTTTCACATGAGAATGACCTCCCAACAATATCCTCAGTTACTACTTTCTGTGGCACAACATATAATATTTCAAATATTTTGATTATCTTTTTGGGTGTTAATATTTTATTTGGTAGGCTTAAAATTCATATTCTTGGGCCCTGATTTTAATATTTTAGTTGATAATTGGATTTCTTATTTTGAACATTATTATTAGAGGACAATTAGTGGATATTTCGAAAATAATATTGGACTTCTAATGTTTGGGATTAGTGGGCCGTGGAAGTCAGAATAAACTAGAGGCAGCAATTTACTAACGGTGGTCAATTGGTTCAAGATTTACGACTAGATGAAGCATTCATATGGGTTCAATGCTATTGTGTGATCATGAATGTATCAGACTTATGGGCTTTTAGTAAGGGGAATTCATTGGCTGTGTCATCTGGGGATTTATGCATTTAGTTGCCGGTGAATTGTATCAGACTTGGGGAATTCATGGCCTTTAATTGAGCATTGGTATGAATTTGTATGGAGCAAATAGATATTCCTTCATTTTTTTATAAATTTAATCGAGAATAAATATTTTCACAATTTATATGGGAATAACAATTCTCACATATTATTA
>JAODPA010025749.1:0-12742 GCA_025585075.1 Nepenthes mirabilis
ACCGTAAGCCATAGAATTGCTTCTTTATATGGAGCCTGGTTGTCAAGGACTTCGACTTATCTCGGCTCTCCAACTTCTCCCAGACCTCCGCCGGGTCAGTTAAGCCAAGCACCTCCTGAAGAGTATTGTCAGCCAGACAGAGCTTAATGGTGCAATTTGCAAGATCTCTTTTGTCTTGCCACTCATCATCAGTCATTCTTTCAGGCTTTTCATCCACCTTCTTCAGCGCCTTAATCGTTCCTTCTCTGGTGAGAATGTTCTTCACCATTTCTTACCAGAGAATGAAGTTACCTTGCCCGTTAAACTGCTCAACGCTAAATGGCAAGCTCTTTGATGATGTCGACGCCATTAGAACAAAGTTTTTAACCTTACTCTCTGATACCACTTGTTAGCCGAAAATGAGGCGGCCCACTCACACAAGCACAAAAGGATCGAAGAGAACGAAGGAAAGAATAATGACAAACGATATTTACGTGGAAAACCCTTATGAATCAAGGGAAAAACCACGGGACGATGAGTCCGAAAGATTACACTATGTTTGTGATGAAGATTACAAAAACAGTAAGGCGGAAATGCACACACACTCAGTCGGGCCTTCTTCCTCTCCTTTGTTTTTCTTTCTTCCTCTCACACACTCTGTTTCTTAATCATATATACAGCCCCACATTCATACACATATATATAAGGATATACAAAGAATCACAGCCGCAGAGCTAGCATGATCTTCCTTGTGGTAGGTGCACGGTTCCCAAGAGGCATGTCCTAGCTGTAGACGGCACATGCCTGCAGAAGGTCTTAGGTTTCCAAGGTTACCTAAATAGGCAGGCCAACCAACTTCCCTTTAATCAAGACAGGCACTCTGAATTGCCTTAATGAGCCGGTCAACGTTATGTTGACCGTCCATCCGGTCAATATTTTAATTGACCGAAATTTCTTCATGGGAGAGATTTCCAACAATTTGGCATTATGCTGAAATGCCCCTTCAAGTTTGGACAGCTCAAATAATACGCATAGCAAAGCAGGGAGTTTCCATTGCATATGAAGAAGAAATGAATTGCAAATTCAGGGTAATCAACAGCCAGACTCTTTCACTACTCAATAACCATCCTAAAAACACTACCAAGAACAAGCACGCTGTGTTATCTACTAAATGACATACACTACAAATACAGGCAGTATGTCAATGCAGAAACGAAGACAACTAGTACTTCAATGCTTGACCTTGATGTAAAAATAAAACAACCAGAAATCAATCATTCTGTGAATAGTCTCACACTAATGATCATGACAATCTTACACTAATCAATTTTTGTCTGTATAGTTCTTGCTGTATATGCTACACACACAACAGCCAATGAATGGTCTACACATATAAACCTGTAAATAGATGTCATAGCACCCCATTTATACAGAAATAAACACGAAGACAGTGAGTTACACAGGATTTAACAACTACGAACTATGATAACAGCAGCCAACAATAGCTATAATCAGTACACAAGTGCGTCCATGTTGAATTTTAAAGTGACTTATTAGCTTGCCTAGAAAAATAATAGGGTTATCATGGGATCTGTAATCCTTCAAGATAAAAGTTGAACTGCTGCAATGGCAGGGATTTTCTCTCGCAGTTTCTGCGTGACAGCCACCCGGACAGTCATGACCCCTGCTGCCGGACCGTCGATTCGAACTTTTACTATTGGCTCTTCAATTGCCACCAGCTCCAAAGTCCCACCAGCTGGCCCCACGAGGTATGGCCTTATTTCTTCAAGAACCTGAAAACGGATGGGTTCTGTTTTATAAAAGTTGATAATAATCTACACAAACTTAATAGTTTTACAGGATATATTGGAAATCTCACACCAAAGAGGGGGATATATTAGGTAGCATCAAACATCAAAACAGGGCAAGTTAATCAAGATGGCTTGAACTGGAGTGTTCGCCCCGGCTATGAGTGCCATTCTTGATAAGCTCTTTTTATTCACAATTACTCCTATAATGACTATATAATGGCTAGTTTTACCATACCTATAATTTATAGGGTACAATGAGGGATGCTGGCTAATATAGAGATTCATCGTCACAAAAAAAAAATTTGCCACTTTAGAGTTTTTTATTTTTATTTATATATTTTTTTAATGTAGGCACAAACTCTACAACCAGTGGATATAAATTATACCTAATAAAGCTTACAGAGGGTGCGGGGGATAACATGCTGCCCCATTCATTTCACACTTTATTTTTTTGAGGTCTCTGCAGCCTCAAGGTACTTGGTTTCAAATTGCTAAGCATGGACCCTGGTAAGTGTATTATTAAGTATAGAGAAGTAGAGGAGAAGGCTTGGTACTCAATAAGCACAAAACTACCATACTTGTAGAATTATACGGCTATTATTACAATATTACCCTTTATCCAAAAACACTCATCAAATTGGTGCATATATATCATGTGTGCCAAGCTTGTCACATATGTATTTAAGTCTAAGAGATCTAAAAGATTTAGTAAGTAAATTCGCAAGTTGATTGTTTGAACTAACAGAAGATGTGGATATCGTCTTTGCCAATAATTTCTCTCATACAGAATGACAATCAATCTCAATATGCTTAATCCACTTATAAAGTACAGGGTTTGAGGTAATGTGTAAAATAACTTGATTGTCATACATCAATTTTATTGGTGAAGAACAGTTCACTGTAAGCTCAATGAGGACTCTTTTTATCCATACCAGCTAACACTAGATAGTGCCATCAAGTGGTACTCAAACTCTGCATTAGAACAAGTACCATTGCCTACTTTTTGCTTTTTCAGAATATTAAATTTTCACCTATGAATACATAATACTTAGAAGGTCAATTGGAAATCCTATCAAATCAGCATCTGAATAACTTGTAATATCAAAATGCCCCCTATTCCCATAGAATAATCCCTTGCTAGGAGCTCGTTTAATGTATCGAAGAATACGCATGACAGTTTTCAAATGACTTTCTCGTGAAGAGTTTAAGAATTAACTCACCACATATACTAAAAAAAAAAAAATCTGGACGATTTACAGTGAGATAGTTAAGTTTGCCAACCAATCTTCTGTATCGTCTTGGGTTAGGCATCAAGTTTCCTTCATCAGATAGTAATTTGATATTGGGATCCATCAGCAAGTCACACAGTCAAGAGCATAGCATAGCTACTTCACTTAAGATGTCAAGAGCACACTTCGCATTGAGAAATAAATACCCACTTTTTCAATCTGGCAACTTCAATCCCTAAGAAGCATCTCAATAGTTCTAAGTCCTTTGTTTGAAATTATTATTACAAGAAAGTTTTTCACTTCTCTTATGTCTTTGACGTCATCTTTAGCGATAACTTTATCATGCATGTAGACGATTAGCCATAAACATTTTTCCTTTAATAAATGTCAATAAAATATTGAATGATCAATACCACATTGCTTCAATCCAAATTGTAAAACAACCATTCTAAAATGACCAAATTACCCTAAGGAGATTACATTAAGCCATACAAGGACATTTTAATTATACAAATCTTGTCAAACTCTTCTTGAGCAACAAACCCAAGTGGTTACTCTATATCAATTTTCTCTTGCAAATAACCATTCAAAAATACATTTTTGAGGTCCAATCGATATAAGGGCCAACAATACTTAGCAACAGATGCAAGAAGGTACAAACAGAAGACATTTTAGCAACCAAAAAAAAGTATCATCATAATTAAGCCCATACGCTTGAGTATAACCCTTGGCCACCAGGCAAGCCATAAGGCAATCAATAAAGCCATTAGGGAAAAGCTTCACAATGTAGTTTCACCGATAACCTACGGTAATCTTGCCAGGAGGAAGAGAAAGAAATTTCTAGGTACCATTAGAGTGCAAACCAGACATTTCATCAAGTAGAGCGGTAAGCCACACTAAATCCACAAGGATTTCATTAACAAATTTAGGAATAGAGATAGAAGATAAGGAAGTAACAAAAGAAGAAAACGTGGGTGACAAGGAACCGTAGAAGGCGACATTAAAAATAGGATATGAGGTTATATAACGATAAGTACCTTTACGTTGTATAATTAAGAGGTCTAAATTGGATGAATGGTGGACTAGTGAAGGAATCGGAGGAAGTGAGGTGACAGATGCCGGCATGTTTTGTGGAGGAGCGCAAGAGCATTGTAAACATACATGGACATTTGGCCTGTTCAAACGGGAGGAGCTCTCTATAGGTTCGGACTCGGATATATCCTCCAAAGTAGTAGATAGTGCAAAGGAACCTAGAGATGGAAGTAGAAGAACCAAAAGAGGAAGAGCCTCAGTCACAAAATCAAAAGAAGGTAAAGAAGAAGAAAAAT
The DNA here is from genome assembly GCA_025585075.1 of Nepenthes mirabilis. NCBI lineage: Eukaryota > Viridiplantae > Streptophyta > Magnoliopsida > Caryophyllales > Nepenthaceae > Nepenthes > Nepenthes mirabilis. Next base: position 4,348 of record JAODPA010025749.1, read on the forward strand.
AGGGGACAAATTCAAAGAATGTCACATCTATCTAGCAGAGAATTTGTATAACTAAGGAGAATAACATCGATACCCCTTTTGGTACATGCATAATTAAGAAAAATTCATTTGAAAGAACGGGGAGCTAATTTGACATAACTGAGAGATAGATTATGAACAAATATATGCATCCAAAGGCACGTAGAGGTCACGAGTAAAGAGGATCATGGGGGAAAAGAACAGAAAACGGAATTTGGTTGAGGAGCACAAACGAGAGCATATGATTATTCAGATAACATATAGTAAGGACGGTGTCATCCTAAAAGTCAGACTTATGCATGTGAATGAGTAATGTATGAGTAGTTTTGCTAGATTGTCAATTCTTTTTCTCAACCATTCTATTTTGTTGTGGAGTGTGAGAGCAAGATAACTAGTGGAAAATACTGTATGTAGACATGAAGGAACAAAATGGGGTAGTAAATATTCTTTGGTATTATCAGTGCGTAACATTTAAACGGAAATGCCAAACTATGTGTGGATCTCAACACGAGATGAAAAAAATAGAAAACATTTCTAGTTAATCTTTCATTAAATATAACTAAGTCATTCAAGAGTAATTGTCAATAAATGTGATAAAATAACAACCAGTCTTGGAGATAACACGACTAAGATCCTAGATATTAGAATGAACTAACGTAAAGGGTGCAGAAGCTTGTTTATTGATTGACTCACAAAAGGACTATAGATATGCTTTTTTAACTAATAGGTTGACATAAAATTTCAAAAAATTGGCTAAGAGTAGGATCATCTTTTTTATAGAAGATAGAGATAGATGACCAACACAGCTGTGCATTTGCTTGAGTGCAAGCAAAGCAGTACAAGTAGTAGAATTTTAATATTCAAGTAGTACAAGCACTAAAATTCATGCTCAGAACCAATCTTTCTGCATGTCCTTAGGTCCTAAACAATAACAAAATTAAGAGAAAAGGTTACAAAATAGTTAAATAGTTTGGTTGATTTGCTAACAAATAATAAGTTAAATGAAACTTTAGAGAGATAAAGAACAAATTATAAAGAAATCGAATAAGTAGGACAGATAGATCCAATCCCACTCATAAATGTAGAAGAGCCATCTGCAAGCCTAACATTAAATAAGGAATCTGAGTGATGGATATGGGAAAATAATGTGGTATTACCACCCATGATTGGCGGCACCGGAGTCAATCATCTATGGGCTTCAATGTGCTATAGTCTGTGATAAACATGCCATTGAGGATCCGTGACTTGTCTAAACAAGCGAGGTAGTTGGTGGTGCAGTTGGGTGAGCAGCCTGCTGTTTAGCCTAAAATTATAGAACTTAGAATATTCCTCGGATACATAAATGAAAGGTGTAAGATGTTGGCCTAGAGATAGAGATGGTCTCCATAGTATCAAGTTGGGTTGCATTTGCTATATGAGGTGGTCAACCATGCAGATTTAGTATCTAACAAGTGTCACATACATGGTCTAACTTGTTACAAAAAAAAAAAAAAAAAACCGAATGGGATGACCATCATTTCAATTATGCTGAATTGTCCTCCATCACCATGGCCTCTACCACATGGTCTGTAAGAGCTAATATCATCATGACTAGCAGAATGTGTCAAGAGATTTGAACGGTCCACAAGAGATTATATTGCATTGGGCTAAGGACTAGCACACATAATATGAGTGAATGCCTCGGTAACGGTAGGAAGCATGGGACTACACAAAATCTAGGCATGAATAGGCCCGTACCCATAAGGAAGAGCTTGGAGCATATGTATGATAAATAATTACTTATGTTGCACCACAACGTGTAGATGTTTATACTCAATGGAAAGATCTTATTAAATTCAATCGTCAATCGCCCATGAAGACATAATTATCCAGTTGTAGCCAATTCAAATCATTAACTACATTATAAATATGGTGGGTATCATTGGTATACATATCTCAGGTGGTAAACCAAACAGATTGACATAATTGATATACTCGGAACAAATCCTGTAATTCACTATCATAGACTGCCATAACAAACTCCATAATTGTGTATCAACAAAATTCCACAACTCACTATTAGTAGAAAACAAGCTATCAACAAGTTCAGTAGACAAGTGATCTTCCAAACCTTGACCAATAAACCAACTCTCAATGGAAGTTATCTAATACGAATAATTCCTACCATTCAATTTGGTTATGATAATAGTTGAAATGCCCGAAAAACTAGGAGTAACAATGGATGTTGTCATTTCACTAGTTGTGACATCAACAACTAACCTAGAAGTGTCGATGGAAGAAGATATCTGAAATAAAACACCCACAATATAGAAAAAATAATATATGTGAGGTCACTTGTATTCTCATCTAACACAGGTCGAACACAGGACAATAGCCACTATTAAAAAAATATGTGCTTTTCTGCTTTCAAAAAATGAACTCATGCATATGACTTAAACATACGACAAAGGTAGATGAATAAATGGCATTAAAAATATGATATGGATAAAATTCTGATTAGACACCCGATAGAGATAGAATATATCCATGAGGAACAAAACTATGACAATTGTGATGTTGCGTGTGGGACTCACACACCAATGGGAGGCAATGTGTGCGAAGGTGAGGATGGTAGTTTTCATTTTCCTACGTGACTCCTCACGACGACCATCTTAGTCCAAGTGGTTTTTCAATTAACTTCATTGTTTGTTGTAGATTTAAGAAATGAGAGAAAATACACACCAATAGAAAAATGAGGAGTGGCGGTACAAGGGGTTTGGCTTCCAGGATTCGGTGTGGTTCTACTAGTTGACCATGGTAGTGCAGTTAAATTTTCAATTGGAATTATGATTTGTTGTAGATTTGGAAAAATAAAATGGAGTAGATTTGGGGCCACGGCTCTCCTAGGGTTTTTGGAGGATTTGGGGCTAGGAATGTGGGTATATGGTGTCGAGGCTATGTGTACCTATGGCAAGGAGTGGCGAAGGTGCAGTAACGGGAGCGACTAAAGCATGTGACGATGGTGCGGTGGGGTAGTGGTGTATAACTTTGGCACAGTGGGTATGTGAAATATGTGTGGCAAACGACAGTGGGCATTTTGAGGGGTGTAGCGTGTATATGGGAATGTGAAATATTTGTGGCGACAGCAATGGGTATGTTGAAGGGTGACGGTAGCAGCGGTGATGACATGGTAGGGGCTACGGTGTTGCTAGGGATTTCAGAACCCTAGCTCTGATACCATGTTAAGTATATTATTAAGTATAGAGCAGTATATTATTAAGTATAGAGTAGGGAAAGAAGTAGAGGAGAAAGCTTAGTATTTAATGAGTACTAACTCCCATATTTATAGAATTATATGGGTATAATTACAATACTACCCTTTACCCAAATAACAAACTCAAATGCAGGACTGGGGGATTAAGTTTCTTCATAGAAGGAGCTAGTAGTTAGTTTTACGTTGTCCTATCAGTTGGGCTAAGAAGCCACTATTTTTGCGAGGAAAGTTTAAGAATCTCAAATTGGAGAGCATATACGATATGGCTACAGTAATAAGTAATCACTAAGATTATGATGAAAAGAGGGAAATATCAGCATAGCAACAAGACTAGTCTCTTTCATGTACCATGAGACAGCTCTGGCAATTGAAGATTTCTCATGGTGCCAATTTAAAGGCGTGCTCCTTCTTGGGTTTTCTTTTTCTTTTTTTCTTTTTCTTTTTAAGATTAAGACGAAAAAAATAAAAATATTACCAAATCAACTATAATCTTTGAAGTACCATCAGGCAACTCTAATAGTTGAAGTTTACTCGTGGTGTTACTTGGAAGGCAATGGTGCTTCTTCCCTCCATCAACTTCTTTTCCCTGTAGTTTTTTATCATTCAGAACTTCCACTAAGTCATGATCAAGAACTTTTTCAAGTCTCAAATCCTGCAGAATCCTCCCTTCCCTAACTATCATTCAGAATGTGGAAGCAGGCTAAAATCATATGTAACCCCAACCAAAACCTGCTAAGTTCTTTGGATCAGTAAACCCCAAGCCCTCAAAATTCTAAAACAACCTAATCTACCAGTGATTATTTAGACAATATAAAATCTGCAATCCCATTCTAGGAATCGCCAAGCCAAAGGCAACTGGCTGTTTCAGGACCAAATAATGATCTCTAGGAAGCACCATCCATCACAATTGCCAAGTTTCCATTCTAATGACCAAAGAAACAAAATTAACCTGTCACTGAGGACTTCTGTTTATTTTGCTACTCAGAGACAATCATGAACAGCCAAATATGAGCTCCAAACTACCCAAATTATATACAATGTATTGCCTTCTTTCACTTGTATACTTCTATAGATTATCTTCTCATTCAACCATCACCGAACCTCCATGTCACCTTCACAGATATGTTCCCAATCAACCAATTTATTCACTACCACTTTAAAATGATCCTAGCTAGTACAGAAACAGGTGGTAAAAAATAGAAGATCCAGTTGGTGAGAATGCATCTCCCATCACCAGCATGATGAAGCTTTTATCCCATAGAGTATCCACAAAAACAAAAAGCCAAAAATTCAATACATGAATATTCCATGGCTATTAAAAACAATCAGGTCAGTATCACTGGAAGACTCATTGAAAATACAACATCAAACATAAAATTACAAATTGAGAGCTCAAATTTAAAATTTTTGGCAGTGGCTGACTATTCAAATTGCATACCTTCTCTATGTTTTCTTCATTCAACTCAAGGCCATCTTCTTTATCTGATACTGCTTCAACGGCAACTACCTCAGGAATCTTTTCCATTAGACGGCGCTCAATCCCCATCTTCATGGTCATTACAGAACTTGGACAAGACCCACAAGCTCCCTGCAACTTCAACCGGACAACATTACCATCAATCTCATGTAGAGCTACATTACCTCCATCAGCTATGAGATATGGCCGGACTTCATCCAAAACTTTTTCAATATTTTCCTCTGTCAAGGGCAACTCTACAGCATAATCTGGAATAGCAACAGCTTTTACAACTGCAAAACAGTTTGTTGGACAGAACACTTAGCTACTGTTGTACAAATCATATAGACTAATTAATACCAGGGGTGAATGATGATACTAAGTTTCCAACATGCAGAAGAAGGATATGAAAGCCATGCTCATCTGTCTTTGTAGCTGTGACTACAATAGAACAGTTTGGACAGAGATCAAGCTTATACTGAGAGTTGAGAACATAACACCAGTATTTTTCATATAGCTGAAATGGCATTAGGACGACTAGATAGAAGGGTGCAATAAGCAGGAAATGGAAAGGCTAGTACAGATGGTTCTTTTTCTAGCATTTACACAAAAGGAACAGCAGCATTTCGGCACTCATAGCAGACAATCACAGAAAATCAAACAAATTATGCTGGGGGATAAACTTGAAAGTTAAACTGTATATAGCGGTAGGCTAATAGTTTGTGTCCAATTGGGGATTGAACTGATGTGACTGGGCATGCCAGGTAATGTTTGCACTAGCTATCAAGCCAAGTGTTCGCTTGATAGGCATGGCTTAGGTTTTGCAGTTACCTCAATTCTATGATTCTGATCATATTCATCAACTTGCCCATATAGGAATTTCAAGGAAAAGGCTTAAAGCTGTTAAAGAGTTTATTAGAGAGTGTTGCAAGCATTTAATAAAATTGCATCTGATCAAGGAGTGGTAACTCATTTCATGGGAGGAAACTTAGCCCAAGGTTATATTATTATTAATGGGTGGCACCATTATTTATTATGCACATAGGCATCCCTCATTTTGGTCAACTGACTATGGAAGCTTTTACTTGGGTGGGCACTCTTGGACCATATGAGCCTATTGGACCAAAAACTTCTCAAGTTCAAACATTTACTTTTTCATATTTATAGATGCAAATCTTGATAGGAACCAAGGTTAGTACCAGGCCCCTGCCTCATTACAATACCTTACCCCTTATACAGGAGCTATGCTGATTGAATTTACCATGTGAAGCTGACATTCTACTGTTTAGTTATATCCATCCCTGCCCTCATCGAGAAATAGATTTGGATGAAGCTAGGCTCCTGTGCACGCAATTAGATGACTTTAATATGCACAAAGGCCATTTCGCTACATCTGCTACCCAAACAGATGAAGTCCCCATGTTAACTTTATATGCTATTGTAAGGGCTACTTGTGGTCAAGAGATACCAAAACATGCAGAGGTAGCTCAAAAAGAGTTATCTCGACCAATCACTACCAAAACCTACAAATTCATCCAAAGTATTAATGGAAATTGGTAAGTTATTAAAATATTATATTATGTTTATGTTTGATTTTTATTCACTTATTAACTAATGGTTGAATTTTTATTTCTATTACAGTAGGATGAATTCATCAAGAGATGAAAAATCAGCTTATATTCACGCAAATATATCATTACTCTTGTGGTCCAAAGATAGCTCAGAAAGAGGTCATTTCAAGAAATGAAATGTAGATCGAGACAATTCTTCAATTGATGATCTTATTGAAAGATTCGAAGACATGAATTTGCAAATTTAGAAGAATTGCAAAGGCAGTGTTGCCTGTTGGTTCAAAACTCCTAGTGGGTACTCCTCCCAGGCATCTAGCCAACATGCAATCAAGAATTTAACAAGCCCGAATTTCAAGCTTTCTTCATTCATCTAAAGACAAATGGAAGAAGGATTCACAACGTTCAGTTACAAGGTTCTATTTTCATTCCAGTTGAAGACTTCATTTGAAGTTCATAAGACCTTATTGTTTACTTTTTCACATAGCTTTTCATTTTTAAAGTTACTGCTGGAACTATTTCATTGAGTTTCATTGTTGTTCTGCTACTTTATCAAGGAAACAAACTTTTTTGTGATGCAGGAATGAGATTGCATACATGTTACTCTCCCTAAAATCCCATGATGTGACAAACTCTTGCACCGAGCTGCCCTGTTTCTCTTTTTCATCTAGCAAAATTTCTTCACTTAATATAGGGTGAAGCTTGGCACAATGATTAGGCTGTTCCATGGTGATTCAAAAATCACATGTTCAAACTATGCAAACAACTTCTCTCCAATGCTAATGATACATACATCTGATCCTCTGAATACCCTATGATGTGCAAATCTCATGCACTAGGTGGTATATATTTAATGATCCAAAGGAACATTCCATTCATCAAAAGTCAACCAATTGCGTTCCAGATAAATTTTTACCCCCCACTGATTGACATTCTATGCGAACCTTGCTTGTAACATTCCCTAATTCTTCCTGAAGTAGTTAGTACACTCATTACCAACCAAAACAAGGAATGCATTATGAAGTTAAAAACTATAATTTGGTCTGAGAAGTCAAACTGAGACTAGAGGCCAATCTCACAATAAAATTCTAAATCCATGAGAGACTTTCACCGCATCAGCTCACAAAATTGAAGTAAATATGCTTCATTTTGCTTATATTTAAATTGTGCTCCTTAACTGGCAAACAAAATCACAAGGAAGGTCTTTTTGTTATCCAAGTGAAGTTTGTTAAGGATCTAGGGTGTCTATAATTATAAGCTATCATTATTATGAAACAAAAAAGGAAAAAAAACTTTTGATACCACAAAAATTAACTGCTCGGCACACACAAAAAAGGTTACATTTTACGCTGCATAAATAGTGAGATGGTCAATTACGTATAAATAGGTCAGGAAATGACTCCCCATGAAGCAGTCAACAAAGCATGGAATAACAACAAACACGAACACCAAGCCAAAATATCGAAGGGGGGAAAAAAGAAGAGGCGTGCATCTCACAAATAGATCTCATCCAAAACCAGAAGCAGAATGAGAAAGGTTAACAAAAAGAGATAGAAACTCACCTTGCCACGGACTAGCAGGCAACCGTTTACCAACGGAACGGGAAGCGCTGCGCCTGAACTGATTACATCTTCCAGAGAGAGAAATTTGGGGTCCGAACAGTCCGGAATTCTGCAAAATTCGGTCGACCAAGAGTTCATACCAAAAGGATAGATTCAACCTCAGCAAAAAGAAGGAGATACAGAGAGAGAGTGGGGGCGCATGCGAACCTTGAGGTGGGCCGCATAGGTTGCTGATGGTGAGATTGGATAGGAACACGAGGGTTCTAGGGTTTGACGTGCCCTGCAATATGATGATTGACTCATCACCACACCGTGCATAGACTGCATCTCTCTCTCACACAGATGATTCCTCTGCTTCCTTCCGGATTCTCAGAGGAGAAACACTGAACAATTATACTTGAATGAAGAAACGCGAGCGAGAACGCAGAGCTTATACGGTTTCACGCTCTATTTCTCTCTCTCGCAATCCAAATTCCTCTCTCTCTCTCTCTCTCTCTCTCTCTCTCTCTCTCACGGCGTGTGTGCCAAACTCCCAGGA
>JAODPA010025760.1:0-12743 GCA_025585075.1 Nepenthes mirabilis
CAACTAAACGGTGAAATTCTTATTCCACCAAGAATAAGGAGGGAATAGAATTTCTATTCCCTTCAACCAAATACCACCTTAGGAATGAGCAGTTGAGTGATATCTTGCAAGCTTCTTTTCCTCTTTTACTGAGACGCCATAAATGTGGAGCTAAGTCTTATTAAATGTAACATCATCTTGGCAAGGATAAATATGTAAATTTGATTTAGACTTTGAGAAATCTAGAGTCTCTGTACTTCAAACAAGCGCCACTAAGAGAATCCAATATCTTTCAATTTTCAAAAATCATAAGTTTAAGAAGCTGAACTTTCAATATTTAAACTAATTTACAAAATAATGATACGAAGCTAAAGATATTAACAAATTAACAAACAAATATCAAATATTGTCCATTTCTTAAAAATAAAGTTATTGCTAACTTTTATTATTCACAATTTTTACTTTTACTGATACCATATACTATGGAAGTGATATAAAAAAAAACTCTTAAAAAATATACAATTTAAAAATTAAGTTTAATTTTAGAGCCTTTTTACATCAAATCACAATAAAAAATTAATACAAAAAAATTAGTACGAGATAAAATTGAGAATATGATTAAAGAACAATAAAAAATAATATTTTTTTTGGGAGGGAGGGGGGCGAGGGGAAGTTAAAACTTTGGCCAAAAAAATCTATAAAAATTATATCTAGCTTTTTTAGATATCTAAAATTGACCAACTCTTTTCATAGGCCCCGTGAGTTTATATATTGTTCAGAGACGTTAGCATCCAACTGAAAGCAAAATTTGGTGAAGAAATGATCAACTAGATTTCCAAAAGAGAATTCATGTGGAACTACTTTTGTTTGGGGATGGGGAGGGAGGAGGGGGTAGGCCAATTAAATAGGGCATCTATAGTCCCCGGCTAACCATAATGACACTACTCCAGTAGACTTTAGTCCGGTGATGGGTCAATCCTGATTTATTGAGTCTGCCTTTCCTCCTCCTCCTTCTTCTTATTATTCTTTTAGTCTTATTTTTATTTTTTTAGGTTTTTCCCGCTTGCGCTTGTACTATTTTATCCAACTTCAGGTCCACCCTTTTGAATCTCTCTGTACGGTGAAGACTGTATATAGATGCCAGCCAGCCAGCAAGTTAGTTCAGGCGGCAGCACAATGCACTTTGTCCATTTCTCTCTCCTCACGCCGTACTTGCATTTCACGCATGGCCTTCCATGCATGCCCACATGCCCATCCCCATGCATCATCATCTATGCCAGTTGGGTAGAATTTCTTCTTTCCTTTTATTTTTTTCCCCCGTTATGCATGCACATTTTTGCAGAGACAGAGAGGGGAGAGAGGGAGAAGACCTTTTGTCCAAAAAAAAAAAAAAAAAGAGCCCCGGTTGTCATGTTTAAGCCCTAGAACTTCTGTATTCCATTGATTTCCCTTTGCAACGTTTTTCAATGGCAGAGGCCTTTGGCTGATAACGGGGCTTCTGTTATCTGCTTCCCATTTTTAAAAATATATTTNTGTCCAAAAAAAAAAAAAAAAGAGCCCCGGTTGTCATGTTTAAGCCCTAGAACTTCTGTATTCCATTGATTTCCCTTTGCAACGTTTTTCAATGGCAGAGGCCTTTGGCTGATAACGGGGCTTCTGTTATCTGCTTCCCATTTTTAAAAATATATTTTGTTATTAACATTGATTAAAAATAATGTAATCTAGTTTTTTTGGGGTAATTAATATAGAGGTTTTATCAACGGAATGAATTGCTTTCTTGAGTAGAAAAACTTACTAAGTATATTAGGAAAAGGGCAAAAAGAAAAAGAGAGAGAGAGAGAAATGTTGCTGTCCCTGCTAGCCCACCTGGCCCTTTGATTAACCATTGGCTGTTATTTTCCCTGTTGCTTTCCTCTCACAGCTCTTTCCGTGTGTTGGCTGCCTTGTTTATGTTTTCTACCCGAGAACCAAATTCTCGATATTAGAGTCTCAGATAAGACCACAGAACGCTTTGCCCGGCTCTCTTCGTCACTGGGTTTTCTTCTTCGAAGGGGGAGAGAGAGGGTGCGGAAGAGGTAGTGTGATGAGTGAGAGAGGAGGCTCTCTTTGGAGGAGAGAGCCTGCCTGAGAGGACGCGCGACAACACTTCCTCAAACACTTCAAAGCATTTCTTTAGCTTTCGGGGTCAATCTAGTTTTGCCTTGCTCTTTCCATGAATAATAGAGAGTTCAACAAACAACAGATGGATACCAGCAAGTATGTCAGGTATACACCAGAGCAAGTTGAAGCTTTGGAGAGAGTGTATTTGGAGTGCCCAAAGCCAAGTTCTTTGAGAAGGCAACAGCTAATTAGGGAGTGTCCTATACTCTCTAATATTGAGCCCAAACAGATCAAAGTCTGGTTTCAGAATCGAAGGTAAGAGAGAGTTGGACAGATCAGTAGTTCATGACCAAGAAATACCATTTTCTCCTCATTTCTCCGTTTCTTTCTTTGTCTCTATCTTGTGTCGGAGTGTCGTCGATTTTTTTAAAATGGGGTTGTTCAATTTTGTTCGTGGTTTCCACGAGGAAGTTACCAGTGCTTTCAAATCTGCCTATGATCGGGATTTGAGGAAAAACTGAAAATGTGTGGTGGGTGTTTTCCCTTTTTGTTGTCTTATGTTGGGGTATACATGTCTTATATTCTGATTTTTATGGCTTTCAATTTGGCTTTTGTTATGGTAAATTACGGAACTCATGTTTCCTGTCGATAATTGTTTGGAATTAAATTATTCATTCGTCAATCAAATTGCCCTCTTTTTAGGGTTTTAGTCTCAAGTTTCTGTTATTCTTTTAAAATAGAGATGGTTCGTGTGAGTTTCTGTATCTCAAGTTACTATATTTTTCTTCATTTTTGGGTTTCCTATAATTTATCATTGCATTGAAATCGCTACTTTGTCCCCCCCCTCTCCCCCCCCAAATTTTAAAGGTTGTGTGTTATTTGTACTTTATGTCTGATTCCTTTCCTTCATCTTATTATGGAGTTTATGCTCTCTCTCTCTTCTTTCTATCTGTATCTTGTGGCGTATATAGTTCCCGAGAGAGCTGTTTTGTGCTGGTTTTGAATCATAACTAGTGCTAAACTCACCTATTTGTGCCTCCTGTGCACTCTCTGTTTTAACAATCTATGAAGATTCATACTCTGTGTATGAAGATTCATACTCTGTGGATTTTGATGATCGTTTGATTTATCTTCCTCCATTTGTTAACACTCATGAAAGATAACAGCCTAAAATTAGCGGTTCTTTTCGTCTTTATCGGTCCTTTAAATACATTCTCTGCTGAAAATGGTAGAGCTGAAATTTCATAATATGTGGCTCTTTTAGTCTCAATCGGTCCTTCAAGACACTCCTTTGCACATAATGGTAGAAATTAAATTTCATTGGATATGCTTGGTAGTACAGCTTCCTTTTATGGATACAGTAGTCAGATATCTGCCTTCTGATGTGTACTATCTTGTTGATGTGATTCTTTTGGGTAGATTTTGAGTGATGATATCTTCAGCCAGAATTAGGGCTTGCTTTGATGTTTCTAATTAGCACCCTAAAGGTTTAAACTAATTACTTCTACTAAGATGATATTTTGTCTTTCCTCATTTATGGATCGTGTTGGGTATTACTGCATCTGGTATTTTTTCTTGTCTACCATAGGACAAGATTTTATTTTGGAGTACCCATTAGATGCTTACTTTGTTCCCCTACAATTTTACCAGTCTAAACTGGCCTCCATCTTTGAATATGCATATTATTTCCTTGTACATGGGGGTCCTAATCATCTTGCAGTGACTTTGACTAGACAACCTTCAATAATCCTTGGCATAAATTTTGTTCTCTTTGAATGTTCTCTTGTCTTAATTTTGCAAATGTTCTTTTCAGTATTATCATTATGCAATGACTTTGAAGGCAAAACCTTAATTTCTTGTCGTAAAATTTATTCTCTTTGAGTATTATCTTGTATGGATTTTGCCAAAGTTATGTTCAATATTTTCACAAGGGTGGGACCTTGGCACAAAGTTGAGGTTGCTCCATTTTTTACCAACCATGAATATGACCTCCTTGTAGTGCATGGGTTAGACTACATGCATTTAATCCTCTCCAAAGAATACAATGCAGAATGCTTTGTATATTGGATCGTCCTTTTGAATCAATCTTGTCTCAATTTTTTGTCCATCATTGTTGCAAGAGGGTAAACCTTGGTGCTACGATAAGGTTGCTTCATTTTGATGTACAGGACATGAGTGCAAATCACTGTAAGTCTCATTTTATGTAGAGATAAGGCTCTGTGCATCTGATCCCCCCTAGAACTCATGATGTGAGTCATGTCAACTAGGCTGCCTTTTTTTACTTGCCCATAATTGTGCGATGTTCCTTGCTAAGTTCAATTTAAGCTTTGTGAGAAGCTGTTGTTGGTTTTTTCATTATGTCATATGGTATGATTTGCCTTTTGTTTAGGTGCCGTGAAAAGCAGCGGAAAGAAGCATCTCGTCTCCAGACAGGAAACAGAAAGCTGACTGCTATGAACAAGCTGTTGATGGAGGAAAATGATCGTTTGCAGAAACAAGTCTCACAGTTGGTGTATGAGAATGGATACATGAAACAACAACTGCGTACTGTGCGATCCTTTTTCTTTTCCTCTAAGTTATGCAATTATTTATTTATTTATTTATATGCATTTGTTGGTTTCATTGCTGTAAGGGGGGAAGCATTTTCTTCTTTTATGTTGTTTACTAATTTACCTCTATTCTAATTATGGCATGCTTGATCGTCTGACAAGTGATGAAAGAAGTTCATAACCTAATTTGTGTAGAATGTTCCTTAACCAGAACTTTCAATGCTCTTTGGATTAGCTAGCCTTGACTAGTATTTGATGGAATGTTTATGCACTACCTTCTAGTTCAATCTTATGTTACGGAGTACACCATTTCAACTGTTTCTTCATTTTGTTTCAAATGCTTCCATGTTTATTCTTTGCTTGAAACTTACCAGGTTTTTGGCAGGTATCTGCTACAACCACAGGCACCAGTTGTGAGTCTGTGGTAATGAGCGGTCAGCCCCAACAACAAAACCCAACAACTCAGCATCCACCTATGGATGCTAACAACCCAGCCAGGTAAAAATATTTTATTGTTTTCACGAATCCGAATTACATTTTTTCCGTTACATTGAAATTATTTGCTTAGATGTATTATTAGTCTAATAAAATCACTTTTATACCTCTAGTCTTCTTGCCATTGCTGAGGAGACCCTGGCAGAGTTCCTTTCCAAGGCTACTGGAACTGCTGTCGACTGGGTGCAGATGATTGGGATGAAGGTGGGTAGAAATCATCACTGTTAAGCATTTTCTGTCAGTTGTGCCAATTAGTTGTCTGCAGTAAGAACTGTCTGTCAATTGCAGTAATTTCGTTTGTGGACAATAGCTGTTCCTGATTCTTAACAGTGTCTCTCTGCTGTTACCTTTCTCTAATACCCGTGCCGCCACAAAAACACAACATTTAACATAATCATCTCTAATGGAAACTAGCAAATTTTCCACATTCCCTCGTTCCTTTGCAACATTAGAAACACAATCTTTAATGTTTATATCTCCAAGGGCTTTGCTTTTCTTTGGACTTTAATTGAGATCTTCTTCTGCAAACAGCCTGGTCCAGACTCTATTGGCATTGTCGCTGTTTCCCGCAACACCCCTGGGGTGGCAGCACGTGCCTGTGGTCTTGTGAGTTTAGAGCCCACAAAGGTACTTATATAATCTGGCTTGATGCTTGTTTAGAAGTTGGCTAGATCTTTTGATGCAATAAGTCTGACAAAATTTTTTTTCCAGGCTGCAGAAATCCTCAAAGATCGTCCAACTTGGTATCGTGACTGCCGATGCCTTGATGTTTTGAGTGTGATCCCCACAAGTAATGGGGGCACCATGGAGCTCGTATATATGCAGGTGCATATTATGTTTTTGCTAGATTCTGCTAATGCACATTTTTTCTATTCTCTTTTAGTTTTCCCTGTTGATCCCATTGCTCCATGACTATCTACTCTTGTTAATTACAGACTTATGCACCTACAACATTGGCATCTGCTCGTGACTTTTGGACATTAAGATACACTTCAAGCTTGGAAGATGGAAGTCTTGTGGTGAGGCCCATGATACGTTTCTTCAATGCATTTAACATGAAACATGATTAGGCAAGGAATGAAGCATAGGCTCACCTCCAACCATTTCTAATGCATAAGTATGTGAATGTCCTTAGGTTTTTAAATTTCAGAATACTGTTCAAAGAGGCTTGACATATATTAGTCAATTTAAAGCTTGGTAAGGTGGGAAGAACTCATAACTCTCAGACAATTTATTGTGGGGCCGCAATACATTTCGTTTTTTAACAGGCTTCTTCACCTTAAAAAGACGATAATTGGATGTGAAAGCAAGAAATAAGCATGACCTCTTTGGTACCTTGTGCTGAAATGTAATTACATTGGAACGAGGACCTCAAAATTCAAGCTCTAGATGACTAGGTCAATATGGAACATGAGGAAGATATGAATTGTTCAACCTAAGTCCTGAAATTGTTAGGTTACCCAATTATAGGTTATTTCCCTAGTATGTACAATCGTGTGAGAGGGCATTTTCTTGAGAACGTTTAGAGTGGGTGAGCTTAAGCTGGTGACAGTGTAAGTTCTTCTACATTGATCTATCACATTCAAGCTCATCAGCTTCAAAACATTATCTTAATACTGGTTTACATATCCCGCATGTTATAATTTAAGTGTAAGACTGAGCTGCCCAGAATTCAGATTTTTACTATTTCCATAAAGTACTGATACTGTTACATGTCACCAATCCTGTCAATCTATTGTTTAAGCTGTTAAGTGAAGCCTAATGTTAGGTTTAGTCCTCTGATGGAAATTGTCTTTGTTGAGAAATTGATCAGGTGGCAATAAACCATTTGACTTCATGAGAGACTATGATATGTTTAGAAACCAATTTGTAGACTGTCCCTGTCAAAATAAAAATGTATCCTCACATAATTCTGATTGGCCTAGTTGTATGAATGCAGATTTGTGAGAGATCTTTGACTTCCTCAGTTGGCCATCCATCTGGGCCTCCAACTTCAGCTTTTGTCAGAGCTGCAATGCTCCCTAGCGGTTATTTAATCAGACCATGTGAAGGTGGTGGCTCAATTATTCACATTGTTGATCATGTTGATTTGGATGTAAGTATTAAGCTCATATTGATTATTTTGGTTTGTCTTGCAGAAGTTGTAATGTGTTTATCTGAATACATGGTTTCGTCTGTCAGGCATGGAGTGTTCCTGAAGTTATTCGACCACTATATGAATCCTCCAAAATTCTTGCACAAAAAATGACCATCGCTGTAAGAATTGCATGAATGGCATCATTGTGGTTTGGTTCATTTACTTAATTATTTTATTTGTTTCCTGTCTGTTATTCTTACTAATATGGAGCTTTAGGCTCTGAGACACATACGGCAAATAGCACAAGAGACAAGTGGAGAAATTCAGTATGGTGGTGGCCGCCAGCCAGCAGTTTTGAGGACTTTCAGTCAGAGATTGTGCAGGCAATCCTTTTAATTTTCTTACTTGTTTAGTGGGCCAAGCTGTTAAACTCTTGATGTGTCAATGATAAGTGCTGAGTGAACGGCTATTGCTACCTACACTCTTCCGTGCTTGGTCATCTCAATCCTAATTGTTTGCCATCTTTCATCTGCTTATGCAAGTTCAAAAAATTCATTTCATTGCGTATAGTATTCAGCACTGTGTTTATTGTGGGCCAATAAGGTTTCCATCTTTGATGATTATTTTGGTATGGCATGTAGGGGTTTCAATGATGCTATCAATGGATTTACTGATGATGGTTGGACTGTTATTAGTAATGATGGCACAGAGGATGTTACGATTGCTATTAACTCCTCCCCTAGCAAAATCTTCAGGTCCCACTTTAACACGCCACTTCCAGCGTTTGGGGGAGGAGTCTTGTGTGCGAAGGCATCCATGCTGTTGCAGGTGATGTTTTCTTGTCGCTGCAGTAATGATACTGATACTGTTGGGAAAAAATGTTTGTTGCCAATATTGGCCATGGAATAAGTTATCATCCGATATATATATCGTTGTTGGTCCTCACGATATACATCTCTAATATCACTAAATTTTATGATATTGCAGTAGTGGCGGTATATCACATATATTAGATGATATTCAAAATATTATCTGTCATCCCATACATGCAATATTTTTGGATATATTAGCCAATATTAGTCACCGCTCTTTGATTTGTAAAATATAATTTGTATTGATACATCTGATATCGATACATCTGATATCGATACATATCACTCGATGTGGCAGATGCTGATACAACCATGACTGAGACTGGTGCCAATATTTCCAACAATAGCACTATCTGCAGTTGAAATGTAATTACAGTAGTTGAATTAATTTTTGTCCCCATCCTTTCTAACTTCACTGTCATATCCTGCAGAATGTTCCACCTGCTCTGCTTGTGCACTTTCTGAGGGAGCACCGATCTGAATGGGCTGACTTTGCGGTGGATGCTTATTCTGCAGCATCTTTTAAAAGTAGTCCTTATGTAGTTCCTTGTGCAAGATCTGCTGGCTTCCCTACTAGCCAGGTTATCTTACCTCTTACCCACACTGTGGAGCATGAAGAGGTGATCAGTTTCACTTCTATTCTTTCTATTCTTCTCTGTATTCATGCAATTTAGTTTGACAAGGCATCATATTGTTTTTTTTCCCTCCTGATTTAGGCTTTGGAGGTGGTTCGAATTGAGGGCCATCCATTCTCCCCGGAGGATGTGCCAT
Organism: Nepenthes mirabilis; assembly: GCA_025585075.1. Classification (NCBI taxonomy): domain Eukaryota; kingdom Viridiplantae; phylum Streptophyta; class Magnoliopsida; order Caryophyllales; family Nepenthaceae; genus Nepenthes; species Nepenthes mirabilis. Next base: position 8,844 of record JAODPA010025760.1, read on the forward strand.
TAATGCGTGATATGTACTTATTACAGGTTTGTTTGCTGATCATCCAAGCTTATGGCAGTGGGTAAAATTTTGCATTAATCATGTTGACTTTCTTACTCATTAAACATACTTGATTCTTATGGTAACAGCTCTGCAGTGGGGTTGATGAAAATGCAATTGGTTCTTGTGCCCAACTTGTCTTTGCACCAATCGATGAATCTTTTGCTGATGATGCTCCTCTGCTGCCATCTGGATTTCGGGTCATACCATTGGATCCCAAACCAGTAAGTAACTATCAGATAATTGTATTCTTTGCTGGTGAAGCATCAAATGGTTTAAGGGAGTTGGACATTAATTGGTAAAGGAGCCTAATTCGAACCATTGGATGCCAAAGTAACTATCAGATAATTGTTATTCATTGCTGGGGAAGCATCAAATGGTTTGAGTGAGGCGGAAGGAGCCTAATTCTAGCTGATTGTTTATGGATTGGCATGTGTGTGTGTGTTTGTTCCAACTTTTTAAATTCAAACCCTTTGTTGCAAGAAAGGACTCCTGTCATTCCAACTTATTCCTGTAATTCTACTGTGAAAAATGAAAGGTGGGTTAGCTTTTTATTACTCTAGTTAATGACTGCCCTTTTAAAATTATCTTAATGTCAGAACTTGGCTTTTGAAGCATTTACAGAGCTGTCGATGGCTTTTTCCATAACATTATTTGCATATGTGGCAAGATAATAAAGTAAGCAGCAAGTTATAGAACTAAAATTCCTCTCTATCTTAAACTAGAAGTGATTGTGTCCTCTATGAACATGATAGAGTTAGCACATATCATAGGATCTGAAAAGCAGTCCAAATAAAGCTTGAAGATGATCAAAGATATATGCCAATAGCGGTGAAGAGTTTTAATCTTTTCACATAACATCTCCACAAATAGTTTATAGGTGTGTGACGTTGAAAGATTTGAACAGAAGGTTGTTAAGTCAAAAGGTATTAACTATACTGCTTTTAATGTTGTCTTACTATAGGATGGACCTCGTGCTTCTAGGACGCTGGATTTGGCCTCAACCCTAGAAGTAGGAGGTGGAACAGCACGCCAGAGTGGAGAAGGCAATTCAAGTGGTTATAATCTGAGGTCCGTGCTGACTGTTGCATTCCAATTCACTTTTGAGAGCCACTTCCGTGACAGTGTGGCCACTATGGCTCGTCAATATGTACGCAGTGTTGTGGGATCGGTGCAAAGGGTTGCCTTGGCAATTGCTCCCTGTCGGTTGAACTCCTTTATGGGACCCAAATTGCTTCCTGGTTCTCCTGAGGCTCTTACACTGGCAAGGTGGATCTCCCGTAGCTACAGGTGTGCCATATAATACTTTGCAAATTTTGTGCTTGATTCTAAAGGCATATTTTCTTGTTTGTGTGGGGGCAACCACGGTGAATGGTCAAAACTGCAAAATATAACGTCATTTGCAGTTTTTGCTTTAAAAAACCTCCTATATCTAGATAATATGCATATATTTATTTGTACTTTTGTCTAATTATATATTTTTTCACATTTTATGCACTGTCATAAAAAAAAAGACAGGTGCTATGTTCTAAATATAGATTTACCACATATTTTAGCCGACCTGTGATTTTTGTTCAGTGTGGTTCAGTTTTCATAACAAATTGGTCCTGTCCTATTTGGCAAAACTTTGTACTTTGTAGAGAAATAGCGCAAACTGCACCATGTGCATACCTAGTTGCAAGAGTTCCCATCAACACCCATCAGTTGCCCGGTTATTGCTTTGTTATTTTATTCATATTTTCCTGTCAATTGCTTGAACAAATTGTTCCTGAATATTGATTTTTACACTTGCGATTGAGGGAACAGAGCTGCTTGCTTGTTTATTGAATGCAGAGAATTCAAGGTGGTGTAATAAAAAATGCAGCCTGCGGTCTGGCGGTTCTAACCCCCAAACTGTTTTTTTACTGTTTAATTTTCGTCTTCTATTACTTTGCTGATCTCGTGTAATTCTTCAGGATCCAAACTGGAGCAGAGCTCCTCTGTTTGGACTCACAAGCTGGTGATGCTGTGCTGAAGCAGCTTTGGCAACACTCAGATGCAATCTTCTGTTGTTCGTTGAAATCCAATGTAAAAGATACTCCTTACTATCTAATGGTGTTTGAATGCGCAAATACTCATGCGTCAACTGAGTTGTGCAAATCCTTGTTTTGATTGTTCAAGTTCGAAAATCTAACAAGACTCAGCAAATACCTCATCTGACTTACAGGCGTCTTCTCCAGTTTTCACTTTTGCCAATCAAGCTGGGCTGGATATGCTCGAAACTACTCTTGTGGCCCTGCAAGATATCATGCTCGACAAGGTTCTTGATGAGGCTGGACAGAAGATTTTGTATTCTGAGTTCAGCAAGATCATGCAGCAGGTATACTGAGCCGCCGCTTGTGTTATACCAATGTTTTGGGTAGCTTAAATTTGGTCCACATGTTGCCGTTTTGAACTACTAGCAAGACACAATTTCATGATGATTTGAACGTGTAGCTGCCAAGAGACCAGAAAACTACACACCATGGCGCGTCTCAATTATATTTGAAAATAACATGAATTGGAAATGTGTTGAAAACAAATAATATTAACGTTTGGGATCTTGGATATAAATATCGATATTGGTATTAATATTGCTTGAGGACTAACCATTGATGGTCATACCAGGCTATATACATATCAGTATTGGATAATATTATATGTAAAAGATTTTTCGCATGGACAAAATTGACCTTTGTTTCACTAATACGGTGGCATTGTAATTTTGTTGTAGTATCAGGGAGACCAATTTGATATATAAATTAGGCTGTATTTTGCATATCAATTGATATTTTACTCCCTAGTTGTGATTCAATATTTTGACATTAGCCCAAAATTGACCTTTCTAGGACATGAATCAAATGCTGTCTCATTGCCATGCCTTATTTGATCTTAGCTCGGTCGTGCAAAGGTTTATTGGGATTGTTGGACTTGAGTTTGCCTGATCGGTTGGGCCTATTTGTATGATCAGTCCTTACCTGGAAATAATAGGCCGCGTGGAGAAACTATGCCTCCTCGATTAGGTTAAGTTGTGCTGTGGCTGGTGGCGCTGCAAACAGGCTAATGTAGTGTGAGGCCCACAAATAGCCTGTCTGTAATGTGAAGATAATTTTACCTACATCTGATCCGTTTAATGCGGGTAGACTCTCGAATTGTGCCCATCCTTCATGTGAGATTGTGCGGGTATAATGTAATTGTTTCAAATAGAATCATCTGTTTTGTGAAATTTATAGCTTCATTGGTGTGAATTTACAGGGGTTTGCTTATATGCCTTCGGGGATGTGCAGATCGAGCATGAGCCGGCCAGTTTCTTATGAGCAGGCCATCGTGTGGAGAGTCGTCAATGACAATGAAGCCAACCACTGCCTTGCCTTGATGTTTCTCAACTGGTCCTTCGTCTGAGAGACTGCGATTCATTAGGCTTTCCCATGTTAAACGTTAAAAAAATGACAACCCTGCTGCCATACTGAGAAGCTACTTTCGTCAACTTCTGCTTTTGTGGCGACTGCCCCGTGTTTTGTCTGCTGAAAGCTTAAATATTAGCCTGCATACTTCTAGACACCTGTCTGCTCTCTTTCGTAGTTCAACAAGACGCTGTGTACAGTAAATTTAAAATGATCCCGTATTTCTTTCAATCTTGCCTGCAGTAAGTTTTTTGTCGTTCGATGAGAGATGGAACACAATAGTTGCATTTTGGTCGGCTGGCGCTTTGCTATGCGATACTTTGGACCTGTGGCTTTTCAAGTAGTTGTGTAATTAAAAAATATTTTGAAATGCTGCTGTAGATTGTCTGTCGGTGTGTTTTTTTATTTTTTTTTTTTTGAAAATATTTTTATAATTATT
>JAODPA010025771.1:0-12742 GCA_025585075.1 Nepenthes mirabilis
CCGGGTCCACGAGCAATGTTAAGGCCCACGAGCAATGCCAAGCCCAGCCCAACTGTACAGGTAGCATACGTGGCACCCAGCTGGCGGAAAACGATGAACGCACTGCAGCGTATTAATGGGCTGCCGGAAAGCAAACAGGAGAGAAAAAAAGGCCAGCCAATGGAGAAGCGGCTGGCACTGTGCCAACGGCTCAGGCAGCCACCCGCAGACAACCAGCCAATCCCAACTTAGGGGAAGACCAGGCGTGGCTGGCAGCGTTCAGGAGCCTGCCCGCCACCGTAAAACGACAGCCGACATGACCAGCGGTCAGCGATAGCGACAAGAGGTAAGGAAGCCCTAGCAACGGGCATTCTGGCGCCCAGAGTCCACAATGGAGGAGCTTATAAGAGCTCCCTCTCCCCTTAGAGAGGGGGGTCGAATCCTAATCCTTCCTTCTCTGAACAGATCACAAGAGAGAAAGCAAACGAACTGAGATAAGACTCACTTCCTATGGCCACGAACGAGCCAGTTTCTCTCACGATCACCATCCCCGAGTCCATTTAGGTAGCGGGAGGTTAGCCACCCACTGCGGTGCATTGAGGGAGCCAGGCCTTCCACAACCTACTCATTTCATCCTCCACGTTAGAACATACACACCACTCACGTTTCATCAGCACCCATCCTTGCACCGCTCACCGCATGCGCCATTTTCATTCATTGCGGAAACTTGCTAACTTGAGCGTTGGAGTGGCCGTGGTGGGAGAAATCCCGCCAGACCTCTGACCTCTTGTTTGTTGTTTGTGTTGTGCAGGTCCAGGTTAGGAGCTACGAAGACCTGACCCTCAGCTCGACGCTATCACTTGCTCGGGAATCCGAAGGCTTCCTAATCCGTACAGTAACCGTGGACCCGAGATACAACATTGGCACCGTCTATGGAAAATTGAAGAGAAACCTAGTGTCTTTTTTCCACTTTCCTTCCGAAGAAAAGAAAATGGTGAACACCAGAGTACAAGCCAGTACTTCAGTGATGGACGTCATCACTCAAAACGAGGATCCCCCCGCCGAGAACCAAGGGGACACTCGTCCAGAGCCCGACGTCCACCGCTTGGCCGCGGATGTGGGCGACATAAAGCTGGTCCTCCACGCCCTGTTCGAGCACACGGGAACCCCTTAGCCGGGGGATGCCCCCAACATCTCAGGCCTCCTCCTCCAAGAGAGCGATCCAACCAGCTCGACAACGCCGTAGCCCAAGTGGGCCCCAACGAAATCGACCCAAACAAAGCGACAAGCCATCCCAACCCCAGCGATCGGGGGGACAACCTTGAGCGGCGTAACCCCCCCAACTCGCGCGGCCACGGGAGGCCGATTGCAGCGGGTTCCAACAGCGAGCAGCCAACTCAAGTGGAGAGTCGGCATCCCCGACAAGCTCAACCGCACCTCCAGGACCACACGGAGCTCCGGGACATCATCAACGGGCGGAGAGGTGCCGCCGACCCGTCGATGGAGGAGAAAGTCAAAGTGTTGTGGGACATCCTGCATAAGGAGAGGCCCACACGATCCTTCGCCGACCTTGGGAGATCTCCCTTCGCCATGGACTTGCGGACCCAGCAGTTGCCGAACAAGTTCAAGATGTCAGTCCTGGAAGGGTACGACGAAAGCAAGGATCTGATGGACCATCTCAACTGCTTCCGTACCCACTTGTCTCTACAGGGAGCGAGCGAGGCCCTGATGTGCCAGTGCTTTCCCGTCACCCTCAGGGGGGACACGTTGCTCTGGTTCCATGGTCTCCCTCCGAACTCCATACGCTCATTCGACGAGTTAGCCGACAGTTTTTTGAGCCAGTTTGCCTCCAGCCGTAGAGAGGAAAGGCAACCGTGGCATTTGGTCCGCTTCCGCCAGAAGTCGGACGAAAGCCTGAAGCGGTTCCTCGACCGTTTCATCGCCGAGGCGCGGCGGATCCCCCAGCTCTCTGACGAGTTGAAGCTCAACGCCTTCGTCACCATGCTGGCGGCGGGGGATTTCTTCAAGCACCTGTCGCGTCAACGCCCTCAAACCTTCTGGGAGGCTGAGGCCATCGCCAGGGTGTACATCATGGCCGAAGAGGCCAACGAGGCGAAGCACCCTGAGTGAGCGGACCAGCCCCCAGAAACCCCCAGGACAACTGGCGGGCGAAAGAGGGACAGCAACAGCTATCGCTTCCCCGAGCGCCGTAAGCAGCAGCGACCTCCGCCGGGGCCCAGAAAGGACTACGGGCAAACATCCATGACTCCCCTGAATGACAGCCACACCAACATCCTGATGCAGATTTAGGATGAGAAGTTCTTCAAGTGGCCGAAAATGCCGAAAGGTCCCAGCGGCAGCGACCAGACCAAATAATGCCAATATCATCGCTGCCCGGGACACTCGACTGAGAACTGCCGAACCCAGCAGTAGGAGATAGAGGACATGATCCGCCACGGACACCTCAAACGGTTCATGAAGAGTTCGAGGCAGGGGCCCGCAGCCTCGAAGGGCGAGGCCAGTGAGCCTCCGAGGGCCCACATGGCCGCTGGCGTGGTCAACATGATCTCCACCGCAGCCGTCGTAGACGCCGGGCTTAGGAACCCGAAGCCAACTTTCAGCAACAAACGAGCAAGGATAGGGGTTAGGGATGATGTCATTAGCTTTAGCAGCGACGATATGGCTCATGTAACATCCCCCGTACTGATCCCCTTGTTGTATTTGCCCTCGTTTCTGGCGGTGGGATTGATTACCAACTGAAAGGAGTTTTCATCGATAATGAAAGTTCATAAAATTTACTATATCTTAGCGCCTTCTTTAAACTTGGATTAAGATGAAGCCAGATGAGAACTGCCGGCAGACCCTTGTACAGCCTGGACAATGAGCCGGTCCCCGTACAGGGGATAGTCTGGTTAGAGGTCACTATGGAACCCACCTGCACTTTGTGACGCGAGAGCTGGCGTTTCTCGTCGTTGACCTACCGTCTGTCTAGAACCCCATATTGGGCAGACCCTTTCTCATGACCTTTGGAGCCGTGACATCCATCCCACACCTGAAGGTGAAGTTTTCCACCCCGTGGGGTGTGGGAGAAGTCCTTAGAGACCAGGAGATGGGGCGAACGTGCTATCTGTCTCAGATCAATCCTGCGGTACCATGCTACCCAAACGAAGATCTTGATCTCCGCGACGAAACCCTGCTGCAGCAGGCCCAGTTGGGAGAAGCCACTGAAGCGGTCCCTTTAAATCTTTCTGAATAGAAAAGGTGCGTCAACGTGGGCAAATCTCTCCAGCCCGCAGAAAGTGACCGGTTGATTACCTTCCTAAGGGCCAACTTCGACGTGTTTGCCTGGGTTCCCGCTAACATGCCCGGGATATTGGCCGAAGTAATTGTCCACAAGTTGGGCCTTAACTCGAACCGAAAGCCCATTCGGCAGAAGCACAGGAACCACTCCGTCGAAAAATTGGTCCCCATAAGGGAAGAAGTGAAGAGACTCCTGGACGCAGGATTCATCCAAGAAGTTCAATATCCAGAGTGGCTATCCAACGTCGTGGTAGTGAAGAAAAGCAGCGGCAAGTGGCGAATGTGTGTCGACTTCACCGACGTAAATAAGGCTTGCCCCAAGGACAGCTTTCCTCTCCTCAAGATCGACCAACTCGTGGACTCCACGTCAGGACACGAGCTCCTGAGCTTCATGGATGCATACTCTGACTACAACCAGATTCGGATGCACTCAGAGGACGAGTAGCACACCTCCTTCATGTCTGGCCAGGGGACATACTGCTACAAGATGATGCCCTTTGGTCTCAAGAACGATGGCGCAACCTATCAGCGCCTGGTGAACAAGATGTTTGAGGCCCAGATTGGTCGAAACGTGGAGGTGTACGTCGACGACATGCTCGTGAAGAGCAAAATCGCCAGCCACCATGTCAACGACCTGGAGGAGACATTTCAGGTCCTCCGGTGGCACGGGATGAAGCTTAATCCCACAAAGTGTGCCTTCGGAGTGACCTCAGGAAAGTTTTTGAGCTTCATCGTGTCTCAGCGCGGCATTGAAGCCAACCTGGAGAAGATCAAGGCCATCCTCGACCTGAACCCCCTGCGGACGATAAAGGAAGTGCAGAAACTCACTGGGCGAATAGTGGCCCTTTCGCGATTCCTCGCCAAGTCAGCAGAAAAGTACTTGCCCTTTTTCAAGGCGCTAAGGGGGACTAAATCGCTGAGGTTTAGGTGGAGCGAAGAGTGCGACGAAGCTTTCTGAGAGTTGAAGACGTACCTCGCCAGCCTGCCGCTCCTGAGCTCGCCGCGTGAAGGCGAGGACCTTTACCTCTACTTGTCTACGTCGACAGCAGCCCTCAGCTTCGTGCTAGTTGGGGAGCATGAGGGTGTGCAACGGCTAGTGTACTATGTAAGCCGGGTGCTGACGGATGTGGAGGCCCGTTATTTGCATGCCGAAAAAGTGGCGCTCGCCCTCATCTATTCGGTGCGGAAACTGCGGCCCTATTTCCAGTCGCATTGGATCGTCGTACTGACAGATCAGCCGCTGAAGTCGATCTTGCAGAAGCCGAAAATGTCCGGACGGTTGGTCAAGTGGGCTATTGAGCTTGGAGAGTTCGACATGGAGTTCCAGCCCCGGCCAGCTGTGAAGGGACAGGCCCTGGCTGATTTCATCGTTGAGGCAATAACCCCAGCTCCGGAAGAGACCGAGAACCCAGGAAGCACGGAAGACCACGACCCCCCAGTGTGGACCCTGAATGTGGATGGGTCGTCCACTAAAGCAGGAAGCAGAGCTGCAATAGTGTTGAAGACACCGGAGGGCATGGAGATTACGTACTCCGTTGCACTGGCCTTCTTGGCCACCAACAACGTAGCGGATTATGAGGCCCTCCTCGCTGGCCTACGTCTAGCCAGGGAATGCTCCGTGTGGTCATTAGTCGTCCGCAACGACTCCGAGCTTGTGGTCAACCAGGTGCAGGGAAACTTCGACGCGTCATACCCACAACTCGTGAGGTATTTGGCGAAAGCGAAGACCCTGATCCCTGAGTTTGACCGGTTCGTGATCGAGCATATCCCCAGGTCCGACAACGAGCATGCTGACCGACTGGCCCGGGATGCGGCTACGGGGTCAGTGGAACAGTACTCCAAGGAGCCAAAGGAAGTCCTAACTGCACCTAGCATTGACGCCGAAGACCAAGAAATACTATGGGTCGATGCAGGAAGCAATTGGTTGACGCCATACGTGAAGTACCTGACCGAGGGAGCCCTCCCCGATGACGCCAATGAGGCTAAGCGGATTAAGAAGACAGCAGGATGGTACACGATCCTCAGCGGAAGACTGTATAGGCAGGGATACTCCACTCCTCTCCTGAAATGCCTTACCCCGGAGGAAGCCGACTACGCGTTGAGCGAAGTACACCTAGGATTATGCGGCTCGCACATCGGGGGCAAGAACCTCGCATTCAAGGTTATGCGACAGGGGTTCTATTGGCCAACCATGAAGCGGGACGCTTGGAGTTCGTCCGAAAGTGTGAGAGTTGCTAAGTCCACGGCCCCATTACGCATCAGCCGCACACGGCGTTGCACTGCCTTCAGTCCCCATGGTCGTTCGCACAATGGGGGCTCAACATACTTGGGCCCCTACCTTTGGCTTTCGGACAGAGGAAATTCCTTATCGTTGGCATCGACTACTTCACCAAATGGGTAGAAGCTATCCCTCTTGCCAAGATCACCGAGCAGAACGCGATGGAGTTCCTTCGTCAAGGTATCATTTGCCGCTTTGGGATTCTTGAGGTTGTGGTGACTGACAACGGAACCCAGTTCACCGGCAAGCGATTCACGAAGTACTGCCACGATCTCCGCATCAAGCTGATCCATACGTCTGTGGTGCATCCCCAGGCCAACGGACAAGTTGAGGTCACCAACCGTACGTTGTTGAACAGATTAAAGGCCAAACTGGAAGACACAGGGGGCTCTTGGATTGAAGAGTAACCATCCGTGCTCTGGTCGTATCGAACGACCCCGCGGGAGCCGACGAGGGAAACGCTTTTCAACCTCTATTTAGGGGCGGAGGCTGTGGTCCCCGTGGAGGTGGGGATGCCAAACCTGCGAGTCAAGTACTTCGACCCAGCCACCAATGCACAGAGGCTCCGGGAAAGCTTAGACCTACTCTCAGATGTTCGAGATGCGGCACAACTGTGGATCGCGGCCTATCAGTAGCGCGTCGCGCTGTACTACAACAAGCGGGTGAAGGCACACCCTCTTGAAGTTGGAGATCTGGTCCTCCGAAGCGTAGAGGCAGCGGTAAAGACCGCGAAAAGGAATAAGCTCTCCCCTGGCTGGGAAGGTCCTTTCCTTGTCTCCACAATCCTCTGGAGCAGAGCGTACAAGCTGCGCACCCAGAACGGCAAACTGGTCCCGCAGACCTGGAACGCTACCAACTTAAGGAAGTATTGCCAGTAGCGCTACGTCAACCCAGGTAAGACACGCACGTGCACCATGGTGAATGCTTGTACATGTGTAATGCCTTTTGTTAATAAAATCACTTTTCCTGTTGTTCTGCATATCCATTTGTGTGAATTGTTGACATGCATGACATTCGTAAATCAAAACGACCTAGACTGCCCCTAAGTCGGCAGGACAATCGTCCGTCCGTAAAGCAAACCCTTGGTCGTGCGCCCAGCAGCCCACAAGCGGCCACAAAAAATCTCGCCTGTGTGGCAGGCAAGTCCGAAAGGGCATTCGTTTATTATGGCTCTACGCCAATCGACCCAGACAGTCAAGACATTAGGCCTGGGGGCTTTGGAAGCTTCCCAATTCTGGGCCAACAAAAACCTTAGGGGGCAAATATTGCAAGCGTACGGTGACCTTCTAGCGCAGAAGAAAGCACCCTCAGTTTATAATGGTCGAGGGCTAGGACCTTAAACATGGTGATTATGATGCCTTAAGTAGGGGCCACACACCTCCAGCGTATACCACGCGACCAAGGCCTAGACCCGGAACCCGGTGGCCATGGCTTGAAAACCCGGTCGCCCCTTTGTTGTGGTTCCACGGGGCTTGCGATGACATCCGCCTTATTGGATCGGGCTTCCCCCCAAACGCGTGAGTTGTAATGATATCCTCTGATGAAGGACGAGCATAGCGCAAGAAGGCGCCTGGATAGGGCCTTGGCGACAATAGCTCTGCGAGCTTAGCGTTCAAGTGCGGGACATGATCCCACAGATCACATTAAACGAAGGATGTGGACAGCATACCACATCAGAAGCGAACAAGTAAGAAAGAAGAAGACGCCACTCTTTATTTATTTACCAGAAACAAGTGGGACACAGAAGCAAGGAATAATGAGAAAGGACAGCCAAGCAACCTATATAAATAAAGGCTACTTGGGAGGACAAGACGAAGCGGCATCCTCGAGAAAGCTCCTCAGGTGGGACGCATCCCGGCTCCCAACGTTCCTAGGATGAAAAACTCCTTCCTGTATATCAGGAGCCACCAGGGAAGCGATCCTGCGGTACAAGCGAATACCATCCCAATATCGAGTCGCCAGCATGAGCTCCGACTTCGATGGAGTAATCCGACTGACCATGTCTCTGGTCAAGCGTGCGTTATCGTCCTCCAAAGCAACGAGCAGGGCTTCCTGTTGCTCCACTTTCCGCTGCAAGCGCTCGATCTCCTCACGCGAGCGCTTGATCTCCTCTTGCGCTAGTTCGCTGTCCCCTAGAAGGGAGGCAATTCGGGCTCTTACGTGATGGATGGCCTGCTGCCCACGACGGAAGCACCTGTGGAGGAGGGCGACCAGCTTGTCCAGAGGATCGGTATCTCCAGAAGCCTGCAAAAAAGAAGTCGTTAGAGGGATTCCTAAAACATGCAACAGCAAGAAAAGGCCAAATCAAAGCGGCTGTACCGGAGTGGGAGCGACGCTTGGAGAATGTGCAAAATCACCTGGCGGAGCCCCTTCCTGAGGCTCCTCTCCTTCGCCCGCTGGGGCCAAGCTAGTTGGAAGGGTGGCAACCATAGGTGCACTCGGGGGCTCCAACCCCGAAGACGTCCCGACTGCCCCCACACTAGCTCCCGACGGATCAGCGACCAGCGCGACTCCTTCCTCCGATGATGAAGCTATGTCCTCCAGGATCCCACCCAGCGAAATGGGCTCCACAAAAATAACAGTCGGCTCCGTAGGTCCCTCTGACTTCGAAGTTGATGAAGGCGCAGCTGAGCGTGACCCCTCCAGGTCATCAAGGTCCAAAACGTCACCCGTCATTTCCGGAGCTGCGTCCACGAATACTTCGGCGATGGAATGCACGAGAGGCCCCCCAGCGGGTTGAGACTCCGCCTCGTAGACTTTGAGCGCGGCTGGCCCAGCGGCCAAAGTCGGCGACGGTACGGCGGTCTCCCCTTGGTGGCCCGCGCTCATAGCCACCTTCGGGACCATACTCCGAACCTCAACGGCAGAGCTGGCAGCTTGTCTCTGGGACCTCTGAGTTGAAGTCCCCTGGCCTCCCTCAACTTCTTTAGGGGAGCCTCAACTTCATCATCGTCCGAGGACGACTCCAACAATGAGCAGCTCTCCTCCTCGTCCCCACCGGACGATCGGGGAGCGGTAGCACCCCCAGGTTCTCTCTTGCCAGGACCAGTGACTCTCCATCTCGACGAAGGCCCCCACTTGGAAGCCTCGAACGTGATAGACATCAAAAAATAATCTTGGATGGAGAACTTTGCCTCCTGAGACTGGATGGTGGTGATCAACTTCGCCGCCTCTACAGCATGATAGCTCTTTTCCGAAATCGGGCCCGACTCTGTGAACCCCGAAATCGGGCCCCACACGCGTCATAGCTCAAAATCAGATGCCTCTTGCAGAAAGAAGAATCGATCCTTTCAGCCCTTCAGCGAATCGGGATTGGTTCCTCGAAAGTGGAAGCCCGTCTTCGGCGACATCAACACCCAGTCTTCCAACTCTGTGAAGCGAAAAATCAGTCTTGTGGCCTTGGCGTCGAAAGAGCCGCCGTGAAGGTGAGCAAAGATGCACAGGGACACCAAGTAACGCAAAGCGTTGGGATGAAGCCTCGCCACTGGGATTCCCAACGCATCCACCAGCGCATACAGCGTACACGGCATGGGATAACGAATCCCCCCTCTCAGGTGGTGCTCGTAGACTATGACATAGCCCGCTGGGGGGGCGCTGGCTCTATCCAAGGTGCCAGGAGCACGGTAACCCCAGTCGCTGGGGATGCCCTAATCAACCACAAGGGCGGCAATAGTACTCGTTGTCAGGACGGATTTTGTATTGTGGACACCGTGGCGACTTGCCTTGGGAACTTGGGAAGAAGAACTCTCTCTCTTTTTTGCCATGTCTCTCTCTCAACGCGGGTTAGCTATAGGAAAAACCTCAGCAAGAGGAAAAAGCTATCCCGGCTGGTTTAAATAGGCAATAGAAAGCCAATAGGTGGGAAACCTAAGCGATGCCCACCGCAGGTGACTATGACGCATGCCAGCTTCGTAGCGCATCGCAGGGCCAGAAGTCACCCGCAATCATGGCCAGGCGCCAGATTGACAAGCGCGTCGCCTCAGCCGCTTGACAGAAGTCCACGCTGGCACCTCCGCATTAAATGAAGGCTTACGATAGCAAAGCCCACTGCAGGGGAACGCGAAAATGTAAGACAAAAGACGAAAATCCAGAAGCAAGGATTACAGAAGACGAAGCAGTGCGACAAAACGATGAGTTTTCTTACAGCAACCGATCTTGTTACAACAGCCATAAAAAAATAGAAAAGAAAAAGAGAGAAATGACAATAATGGTGGCCATCCGCTAGCGATCCACACGGCCTGTAGAAGATCCTGAGGCAGGGTAATTGACTAGTTGCGCGTGCGTTCGGGAGCTGAAGTTGCGGGGGTCCAAGACGCCGACGCGAAAGTTCGGATCCTCCAGCGAGGCCAGCATCCGGTTGAGCCGGATCGCATCTTGGTAACTCCTCTCCAGAGCAGGATCAACTTCCTCCGGCAGGAGTCTTACCCTCAGCTTTGTCCGTAACTTCGCGACCTCGGTCCCGTGCTGCCACATTAGCTGCCCGTTCTCCTCTTCAAGGGCCCGTATGCGAGCCTGAGCCACCACATTGGCGTCGGTGAGACGCGAAGTCCTGGATTCCGATTCAGCCAAGGCATCCTCCAAGTGCGCTGCACGAGCCCTCAGCTGCTCCACCTCAGCCATTAGGGCCTGCGCGCGCGCTTTCGTGTTCTCGAGCCTCCTGGTGGTTTGTTGGAGCGAGAGGTCCCTCCCCCCTGGAGCACGTTCCCAGGAGGAGCCAGAGCCTTCTACCTCTCGAAACCCGGAGGCACAGGTAGAAATCGAATAGGGCCCACGACAGTGGCCTCGGAGGTAGCCCCTTCTAGTGCGTCGGCGCTCGAAGCCCTGGGAACGTGAGAACCAGACTACGACTCGCCGGAGGAGCGCTTCGATTCGTATGATGAATCTTCCATCGAACTCGTGGTAAGAACGCACACGGAAAGAATGAGCAACTATCGAGCATGCAAGCGCAGGAAAATGCAAAACCCCAGAATAAAGTGACGCGTTTAAATAGACAAATTTTTCTCCTGAAAGTGGCAGCGCTAGGAAGACAAAGGGCGCCAAAGTTTGGCCAACGGGCGCCCTCCACGTGGAGAGCCCCTGAAGCCTCGCGCGTTTCCCAGACAAGTCTTCATGACGCATCGCCTCCTGGCCATGCAAGCATTTAATGCGCCAGTCACACCATGGGACGTGACCGCCAACAGTAACCCTCCGTTTCCACAGGAATAGATGCGGATCGTCAGGGGAAAATACTCAGTAAGGAAAGGAAGCATACACAAAGAGAAGGAAAAGATGAAGGCAAAAAGGGCTACTTCTTTCATTAATCAATACTTTCTTACAAAGTACAATATCTACAACAACAATAATGCAAGGAAGACGACGATGCGAGGCCCCGGGTCCCTCACGATAGCCCCAGATGAGCTTGGGGGATGTGATCTACGTGAGATCTCCGCGGCCGGGAGCCGCCGGTAGTTCACCAAGCGAGTGGAGGCGGCCACGAGGAGCACCGCCCCGAGATGGAAGCCGCCATAGCGTGATCCATCGGGGTGGGATCAGCACCGAGGCAGGAAAGCACTCAGGGGAAGTAGGGGAAACACCCTGCAACTCCTTCACTGAGGCTCCGGCCTCTCCCCCTCCCCGGTCTGCACTCGAACTTAGTGAGGTGGAGACCATGAGCGACGCCCTCCGCCGGCAGGAAACATCCCCGCGAAGGTTCCGCCATGGCCCCACCGCACTCCAAGTGAGCCACAACCCGGAGAGAGGTGCATGGCGACAGCAAAGTGGTTGAACCACTTTCATTAGCATGAGGAGCAGACCGAGACATGGGAGTTAGAACAGTCTTCATCAAGGACTTTAAGCATCCAGCTAATCTATCCAACTCCTTCCCTGACCCCCGCTGAGGGCGGGGTGAGCCAGAATCTTCCCATTACTTCTCCAAAGGTAGCGAAGGGCTGTGCTCCACTCGCTCAGGAGCCCTCCTATTTATGGGCAAGATGGGAGCCATTCACTTCCTCAGCGTAGCACGCTTCCCAGCGGACGTCTTTCATGGAATAGGGAAGACCCCTGATAAGACGCAACCTTGGGCGTGCGAATCTTACCAATCAGGGCAACAAGTCACGGCAGCGTCAGAAAAGCCTACGCAGTCTCTTGGGGAAGGTGCGAGTCCGAAAAATGACAAATGGTGGCGCGGCACGAGGAAAGCTGTGAGGCTGCAGAAGCGGACCCAAGGACATGCCAGGTTTGACTACCGGCCGGCCCAGGCATGGGGGCTAGTGTTGGGTCCCGTGCCAGGGCCCACAAGCAATGTTAAGGCCCACGAGCAATGCCAAGCCAAGCCCAACTGTACAGGTAGCATACGTGGCACCCAGCTGGCGGAAAACGACGAACGCACTGCGGTGCATTAATGGGCCACCAGAAAGCAAACAGGAGAGAAAAAAGGCCAGCCAATGGAGAAGCGGTTGGCACTGCGCCAACGGCTCAGGCAGCCGCCCGCAGACAACCAGCCAATCCCAACTCATGGGAAGACCAGGCGTGGCCGGCAGCGCTCAGGAGCCTGCCCGCCACCGTAAAACGACAGCCGCCATGATCGGCGGTCAGTGATAGCCGCCAGAGGTAAGGAAGCCCTAGCAACGGACATTCTGGCGCCCAGAGTTCACGAGGGAGGAGCCTATAAGAGCTCCCTCTCCCCTCGGAAAGGGGGGGGGTCGAATCCTAATCCTTCCTTCTCTAAACAGATCATAAGAGAGAAAGCAAACGAACTGAGATAAGACTCACTTCCTGTGGCCACGAACGAGCCAGTTTCTCTCACGATCACCATCCCCGAGTCGGTTCAGGCAGCGGGAGGTTAGCCACCCACTGCGGTGCATTGAGGGAGTCAGGCCTTCCATAACCTGCTCATTTCATCCTCCATGCTAGAATATACAAATCACTCACGTTTCATCAGTATCCATTCGCGCACCGCTCACCACGTGTCCATTTCGGTTCATCGTGGGAACTTGCTAACTTGAGCGTTGGAGTGGCCATGGTGGGAGAAATCCTGCCGGACCTCTGACATCTTGTTTGTTATTTGTGTTGTGCTGGTCCAGGCTAGGAGCTACGGAGACTGGACCCTTAGCCCGATGCTATCACTTGCTTGGAAATCCGAAGGCTCCCTAATCCGTACAGCAACCGCGGATCCAGGACGCAACAATAACAATAATAATAATAATT
>JAODPA010025782.1:0-12742 GCA_025585075.1 Nepenthes mirabilis
CTCCCCCTAACAATAATAATAACCTGAAATAACATTTAAATAACAAAAACTCCCCCAAAATAAGCAGGCTCCACTCCGTCTCCCCTAAGCTCCCCCTATCAAAGTGAATCAAGTCTCCCCCTTTTTGTCACGAATGGCCAAGGGGATAATATAGCTCGCTTTTCTTAACCCAAACTTGTCTCACTGAATATACTTTTGCATTCAACCTTTTGACTTGTGCATCCAAATGTTTAAGGTGATCGACAAGTTTATTCATGTTTCGCCCTAGTCTTTGGTTGTGCAAAAGATTCATGGTGTAGCACCGTGGACGAATGTGACCAACTTTTCCACACGCACGGCAGGTAGGCACAAATTTAGGTATGGTGGAACGGTCCATAGCCTCTTGATTATGTAGATTAGTTGAGCCAAATCTGTTCTCAACACGTTGAGGCACAGTCTTAATGATTTTGGGTGTGTAGGCGTATTTGTGTAGATTTTTCGTGACGGGAATAAACACAGTTTTAGGTTTCACGTCATTTTGGACAAAATTCGCAGTATACCCCAAACCCTATTTATTTCCACCAATTTTTCCCAACCCGAGCATATGATCTAATTTTGTGGACCCATTCAAGAATTGTTTTAAATCTTTTCGAGAAGTCTCAAGTTCAGATTCTAAAGTTGTGAGTTGCTTAGCAAAAGAGGCTTTCAGATTATCAATTTCTTGGGTTTTAGAATCTAACTCGGATTGTTGAATTAATTTTTCTTGTTCCAATTCAAGAACCCTACTGTTTAAGGTTTTATTTTGTTTCTTTACTTTTAAACATTCCCTAAACAGTTTGTCATATGTTTCTTGAAGGTCATCAAATTCAGCTTCGGACTCATCCATAGAGTTATCAGATTGATTAATATTTTCTACTGAATTACCACACATGGAGGTCATAAAAAGCCATGTACTTGACAGGGCCCTCTTCAGAACATTTTTCACCCTCTTCTTCTTCGTCATCACTTAAGATCACATTAGCTTTAAAGGCTTGACTTTGTTGGCGTTTGAAGTTTGAGTATTCAGCATGATAGTGACCAAAACCTTTACACTTATGGCATTGGACTCCTTGGAAAGTTTTCGATTTGGAGTCCTTACTTTCACGTCGGTCTTTCTTCTTAAATTTATGTGATCGTTTTAAATCCACATCCAATTTTTCTGATAAAGAGTTATTTTTCTTTAAGCATTTTTTAAAATTCTTAACAAATAATGAAAAATCATCGTCACTACACGACTCTTCATCGGAGTCCCGGTTTCTCTCTTCCCTACTTGATTTTTAAGGCAAGTGATTTCTGTTTCCTTGACTGTGGAAGTGTGTGTTCATAAGTTTGTAGGGATCCTACGAGTTCTTCTATTTTCAATTTATCTAAATCTTTGCTTTCTTCAATGGCAATAACTTTAGGTCTAAAGCGTTCAGACAAAGATCGAAAAACTTTTCTAACAATTCTGTTTTCTGGAATTCATTCACCTAAATTAAATGTGAAATTTACAATATCATTTAATTGAGCATAAAATTCGTCAAATGTCTCATCATCTTTCATTCTTATTTCTTCGAATCTAGTGGTGAGCATTTGTAATTTTGAATTTTTAACCAATTTAGTTCTTTCATGAGTGATTTCTAAAATATCCCACGTATCTTTAAAAATCTCACACATTGAGATTCGTTTAAACTCATCGGGAGATACAGCCATAAAAATAGCATATAACCCCTTACTGTTCCAATTACATGCATCGAGTTCCTCTTTAGTCCATGAAGATAAGGCTTTTGGTTCATTACCAGAGGAACTAATGGGTGGAGTCCACCCAACTTGGGTACGTGCCCAAACACGCTCATCTAGAGACTTTAGGAAGGCTCTCATCCGGACCTTCTAATAGATATAGTTACTCCCATCAAAGAAGGGAGGAACAGAAAGCGATCCACTCGTATACATCTAGATCAGGGGTCGCGGATCCGAGTAAGGCTCTGATACCAATTGAAAAGGCACGTTTTGGTGCTAACGTGAACAATCAAGTTTCGACCCCGCTAAAAGTATAGCGAAAGCAGTAGAAATAAATATCTAATACACGTAAAAGATATTTAGTACTAGATGCATACGAGACTAACAATCATGCGCAGTAAACAAAATACATAAGCAATAATATAAAGACGCGATTTTTGGTGACGAAGTGAAAACCCGATACCCACGGTAATAAAAAAAAATACTCCGGGCTTCAACGGTCAGGGAAGCAATGCACTAAGAAAATCAACTTACAGACCGGGTGGTAACGACACGCTAATCTAGCCGACTTACTCCCGTCACGTGATCCCTACCAAGGAACTCCTTGGCTTTGCCCGCGGCAACGGAGCCGGGTACCTTCCGATCTTCACGTCAATCTTCCTTCTCGTGCCACTTGAATTTCCAACCATGATAGGATCTCCTTCTTCACGAACCAACGTCTCCCACGAAGGTAGAAGGATGGAAGAGTTTAAACAGTAAAGAGAAACGTAGAGAAAAACCGTTAGAACATGAGGCACAACGATGTAGAACGTAGTAGGTTCGGTTTTCTCAAATAGAGCAAGATGAAAAGGAAGAAGAATGCTCTTCTCTCAAGTAGAAAGGCTCCAATACTCTCAAAAGAGGCTCTGGCGTGCTTAGGGTTTCAAAAACATAAGGTGTATATTTATAGAGGGCGCAAAAAAGACGTTCAAAATTTTTGCCCGTTGCTGGCACTCGAGCGGTTTATAAACATAAGGTGTATATTTATAGAGGGTTTCGTGAGAAACCCTGCGGGCGTTCGAGCGGCCAGAAAGCGAGCAGCGAGCGGGCACCCTATTAGATTTTCGGCTCGAGCTGCTATCGAGCGCCTGACGAGCGGGCACCCTTTTGGATTTTCTGCTCTAGCGGGGTTCGAGCACCAGGCGAGCGCGCACCCTTCTGGATTTTTTGCTCGAGCTGGGTTCGAGCACCAGGCGAGCACAGGGGCTTCGGACGGACAGAACGAACTTTAACCCGATAACCCACAACCCGACATCGATACAATAATACATATGGTCACAGAATATGCCAATTAGACAAATGTTTCTAACACAGAGTTTATTTTATAATTTTTCTTTTGGTTGAGAATAATTTTTTTATATCAAATATTGTTTTGTAATTTGGTATGTTCGGTTATATTGTGTTTTTTATATTCAAATATTTAGTGGTTGATATTTAAAAGGAAATTCAAATTTATTTTACTGCACTGATTATGTACGTATTTTTGTTGAATCTCAATAGATTCACCGTGAACTCTAGATGTATAATATATCTTAATGGGTCCGGCATCACAGGCCAACTCGAAATTTGAAACGTGTCAGAGAAGTTTCGTCATAGCAGAAAATATTTTCATTTTGACGGAAGAAATCTCTCTTGATGGGAAATCGAAACTCCACTTGGCAAGAGAATTTTCACTACTTTCCTCAATAAAAGTGGGGAAGCAGCAGACAAGAGTGGATCATCTAAGAATCGGGCAAAAGATCCTCCCAAGAGCAGCGCCCTTGCCCCTACTCCGGTTCACTGCTCGACAGTGAAGGGAAGCGTCTCGAAGCCCATCAAAGAGCGCCCTACTCCCTTGTTCCCATTGTCGACGGAATACGGTCCGAAGCCCCTCAACGATGGCGCCCAGATACGCCCTCAAACAGAGTATAAAGCTCCCCGTCATTGTCGCAGTTGATTTCACTTAAGATAGGAGAGAACAGAGCTCAACGAAGCCCCTTCAAGGGCTCCTGATTCCTCTATTCTCGTTTTCTGTACAACAAAGCACACGGCTCCCCTATCAATGGCGCTCGACCCCTCCGTTCCCATCTTTGGGAAACAAAGCATGACGCCCAAATCTTCTGTCATTGGGGAACTGGGCTTGAAACTCTTCCGGCAACGGCGTCCAACAATTTCCTTCCGAATCGGAACCAATCGGCATGCGAAACCCACAATAATGGTGTACGTCTCGCCAAGCAGGGAACAAGGTCCTCTAAACTTGTTACCAGCCCCTCTCAGCAACTCACAAACCATACGAAGAACAGAGCTTTTCTAAGAACAGAGTACGACAATCTCCTCTCAGTGGCGCCTACTAACTCCATCCTCACTGTCAAATGGTAGTCCCTAGATGACCTCGCTGAATAGAACTTGGAGTTCCTTCCAAGGCGCTCAATGATGCTCCTCGGGCAGAGAAGCTCTTTGGCATTCCTGCCTGGCTGAGAAGATCACCGGCTATAGCAGTACTTAAGCCACAGAAGATCTCCGACTGTAGCAGCACTCCGACCGTGGAAGGTCCCCGGCCTGTAGCGGCTCCCTGGGCAGAAAGGCTCTCCGTCATTCCAGCCGGACTGAAGATCTCCGGCTGTAGTATCTCTCTGATAGTGGAAGGTCTTCGGCCTGTAGCAGCTCCCCAGACAGAGTGGCTCTCTGGCGTTCTAGCCAGACTGAAGATCTCCGGCTGTAGCAGCTCTCCGACCATTGAAGGTCTTTGGCCTGTAGAAGCTCCCTGGGCAAAGAGGCTCTTCGGCATTCCAGCTTAACTGCAGATCTCCGATTGTAGCAGTACTCTGGCCATGGAAGGTCTCTGGCCTGTAGGTCAATCTGAACGCAGAGGAACGCTCCAAGAATGTCGCCCAGCTGCTCCGACCTCGAATCAAGGAAAATGAGCCCAGTGAAGCTCCCACCATGGTGTTTGGCAGGTCCTTCCCAAACCAAATGCAAACGCAGTATGGAGCTCCCCCAAAAATGGCGTCCAGCACCTTCTATGTATATAGCCCCCCTGTTCAACCTGATTGGACCAAGTGGGTAATTTTGTGATCAGTGACCCACTAGCACAATCCAGCTGGGCTAGGCCTAATAGGCTCTTCTCTAGCCCCAGTGAATTTTGCTAGGTCTCTAAATATCATTGTGGCCCACGAACGTGACGAGCTACCCTCCACGGGTGCACTACTAGGCTGCCTGCCGTGGTTGCACCTCTAAGTCGCGCCCTTCGTGGGTGCACTGCTAAGCCGCCCTTCACGGATGCACCTCAAAGTGACTCCTCTGTTGAGCGCACCTCTAAGCCATCCTCCGTGAGCGCAGCTCTAAACAGCCCCTCTGCTGGGCGCACCCATGGAGCTCATGCCTCCAAATATATCCCACTCATACTTCCCTCATCGCTGCATCTTTACACTCCCGCCACGTTTACCAGTAAATGTGCATCCCTCCGTTTATTGCGAAAGGTATCTAACTTGAGCATTGGAGTGTCGGCGAGGGATAGCCCCCCGTCAACCTCTGACCTCTGACCTTTTATTTATGGTTTATATTGTACAGGTTTCAGGTTATTAATGACGGACATCGGACCTGCTCGAGATTCGATTCTGACATCGAATCCGTAAGCTCCCTAATCCGTACAACAATCGAAAACTTGGGACACAATATATCTAATATGCAAAAATCATGCCTTATATAAATCTTCATACATACTTGTAATAATGAAGTGCCACTTATAGCATACGTTCATCGGTACAATCATTTTGGATTTATATATGTTTTGTGGGGTTCCCTCATTGACACCATTTCTCAAGAAAAAAAAAGGTCAAAAGTAAATGTTATGGTCATTTTTATGATTGGTATATTCCGTAACTATATTTAGTCATGTGTCAATGTCAGTTTGTGTTCATTGAAATGCTGCATCAGCGTATTTCTGTTGCTATCCATTTTCAGCTTCCAGGAGTACCGTGTCTGTCAGGCGCATGCCGTCCGCTTGAGCCCCAAATCCAGAACCCATGCGCCTATCGTGAGCTTGCCTGCCGCTCGAGCCCGGAATCTAGAACCCGTGCACCTGCCATATACTCGATCTGCGCTCGAGCACAAATTTCAGAATCACCCTGCTCGCTGCTCGCCCCCTGCTTGCTCAAGTGCCCATAGGGTTTTCTCCGAAACCCTTGGTGCGCTCGAGCGCTATGGCAACTAGCAAAATTTTTAAACCGTTTTTTGAGCCCTCCTTAAATATATACACTTTATTTCATTTGCCATAACTTTGGAATTACAACATTTTGGAGCGCCCTTCATGAAAAAAAGCCTTCTTGTGCTTTATTATTCTTGCTCCAATTGAGAAAACTAAAAATACATCGTTGTACTTCATGTTCTAGCGATTTTCTCAATACTTTCTCTTTATCAATCCATCACCTCTACCCTTCTACCTTTGTTGGTGACATCGGTACATTGAAGAATGGGATCCGGTTGTGTTTGGCAATTCAAGTGGCTCAAGAGGAAAGATTGACGTAAAGATTGGAAGGCATGCGGTTCTTTTACTACAGGCAAATCCAAGGAGTTCCTTGGTAGGGATCACAAGACGGGAGTAAATCAGTTAGGTTAGTGCGTCGTTACCACTTGGTCTGTAAGTTGATTTTTATAGTGCATTTCTTCCCTAACTGTTGAAGCCCGGATGATTTTTCTCGATTATCATGGGTATCAAGATTTTCCTTCGTAATCAAAAAGATTGTCTTATTATTATTATTGTTATTTTATTTTTATACTCATATTGCTCGTAACATTTGGATACAAATATTCTTTACATGTATTGAATATTTAATTTTGTATCACTTTCACTTATCTTGCACGGGGTCGAAATATTATTCTAAAATTTGGGACGAAACGTCTTTTTTCAATTAGTATTAGAGACTTACCCCAATCCATGACCCCCGATCTAGCTGTATATGAGTGGAACGCTCTTCGTACCTCCATTCTTTAATGGGAGCAATTATGCCTATTAAAAAGTTCAGATGATAGTCTTTCTCAAATCTATGGATGAGCGCGTACGGGTTAGCACTCAAACCGGGTGGACCCCACCTAAAAGTGGTGATGAGTCGAAAGCTCTATCCTCATGGACAAAAGATGAACTTGATGCATGCAATTGGAACAGTAAGGGTTTACATATTATATTTATGGTTGTATCACCTGAAAAATTTAAGTGCATTTCTTTGTGTGAGATATCAAAAGAAGCTTGGAACATTCCTAAAATTACCCATGAAGGTACAAAATTGGTTAAAAATTTAAAATTATAAATGCTTACCACTAGGTTTGAAAAAATACGAATGAAAGATGACTAAACATTTGATGAGTTCTATACACAATTAAATGATATTGTGAATTTCACGTTTAATTTAGGAGAACGAATCTTTGAAAATAGAATTATTTGAAAAGTTCTTAGATCACTCCCTAAATGATTTAGACCTAGAGTCACCGTTATAAAACAAAGTAAAGACCTTGATAAAATGAAGATCAAAAAACTTGTAGGATCCCTTTAAACTTATGGGTACACACTTTCACAGTCAAGAAAAAATAAATCTGTTGCCCTAAAATCTGTTAGGAAAGAGTGAAACCGGGACTCCGATGAAGAATCGTATAGTGATGATGATTTTTCCTTATTCGTTAAAAATTTGAAAAAATTCTTCAAGAAAAATAAATCTTCATCAGAAAAACCAAATGTGAATTTAAAACGATCACCTAAATTTGAGAAGAAAGACCGACGCAAAATTAAGGACTCTAAATCAAAAAATATCCATAGAGTTCAATGCCACGAGTGTAAAGATTTTGACCATTATCGTGCTGAATGTCCAAATTTTAAATGCCATTAAGGTCAAACCTTAAAAATTAGTATAACATTAAGTGATGAAGAAGACACAGATAATGAAAGATGCATTGAAGATGGCCATGTCAAGTGTATGGCATTTATGACCTCAATGTGAAAATAATAAACGTTCAAAAGAAGCTCTTAAGTAATCCGATAACTCTAATACCGAGTTAGAAGCTGAATTTTTTGACCTTCAGGATGCTTATGACAAATTATTTAAGGAATACTTACAAATCAAGAAAACTAATATGTCATTAAAGTATAAACTGACAAAACTTGAAAAAGATAGATTAGTTCTTAAATCTGAGCTAGATACAAAAAATAAGAAGTTGAAAAGTTAACTTTACCGAAAAGATCAAGGTATTTGAATCTAATCTAGAGGCTGCTCGAAATGATTTGAAACAATTTTTAAATGGGTTTAAAAAATTAGACCATATGCTCGGTTTGGAAAAAATAAGAGAAAATAAAACTAGGTTGAGTTATTCTGAAAATGACTTAAAAGCTACTGTTAATTCTAAAACTATATTTGTCCAGCCTACGTTCCTCCCAAGACAACACAGTCCATCGCCCGCCCGGGTTGACCAATCGTCAAGTGGTTCTCCAAAGAACTGTGCTAATACACAAAACCGTCAAAACTTAATGAAACAGTTTGGCCTTAAATGCACTAGGAAGAAAATATACACGTCTAACGGCCATGCTAAATTCATTCCAACATGTCATGGATGCGGAATTATTGGCCATATTTGCCCCTACTGTCCCGTATCATTGCGTCACAATAAGTTTCAGCAAAATCTAAGATAGAGTATCTTATTCACCACATCCATTATTTAAATGATCAAGTGATGAATTTAATCAACGCTACAAAATGTGGTAAGAAATTATAAATAAAAAAGAGCGAGTTCCATTACCCTTTGGTTATTCGTGACAAAAAGGGTAAGTAGTTTCCTTCCTAGGAGAGATTGATCTTGTTAGGAGGAGATAGTATTATTTTTGTTAGGGGGAGATACTATCATCTTTGTTAAGGGGAGTTATGACATTGTGCTAGTTTTACTGTCTTTACTAATTTTTTTGTCTATTTACTATGATGCTCTTATTAATATATTATACCTTTTGTACTAACCATATATGACCAAGCAACATAGCTATAGTATCGGCCCGGCAGTCACAGCATCGACACAACATTTCTTGGATAGAATTTTATATTTACTTGCTGTATTATTTTTCTTTCTCCATAGGTATAGATTTTTATGTATACATATTCTATTTTGGTAGTGTCTGAATCTGTGTTTCACTTGTATTTTTTTTACTTTATGTGTTTTATCACGAAATTACCAAAGGGAGAGATTATTATGGTCATTTTTATGATTGAAATATTCCATAACCATATTTAGTCATATATCGATATCGGTTTGTATTCATTGAAGTGCTGTATCAACGTATTTTTGTTGATGTCCATTTTCGGCTTCCAGGAGTACCACGCCTATAGGGCACATGCCGTCCGCTCGAGCCCTGAATCCAGAACCCGTGCGTCTGTCGTGAGCTCACCTGCCGCTCGAGCCTAGAATCCAAAACACGTGCGCTTACCGTGCGCTCGATCTATACTCGAGTGCAAATTCCAAAATCACGCCGCTCGCTGCTTGCCGCCTGCTCGCTCGAGCGCCATTGGGTTTTCTCCGAAATCCTTGGTGCGCTCGCCGCGCGCTTGATCTGCATTCGAGCACTACGGCAACAGGTAAAATTTTTAAACCGTTTTTTGAGTCCTCCTCAAATATACACCTTATTTCATTTGCCCTAACTTTGGAATTGTAACATTTTGGAGCGCCCCTCTTGAATAAAAGTCTTGTTTTACTTTATTATTCTTACTCCAATTGAGAAAACCGAAACTACATCGTTGTGCTTCATGTTCTAACGGGTTTTCTCACCTCTTTCTTTTTATCAATCCATCACCTCTAACCTTCTACCTTTGTTGGTGACATCGGTATGTTGAAAAAGGGGATCCGGTTGTATTTGGCAATTTAAGTGGCTCAAGAGGGAATATTGACATGAAGACTGGAAGGCGTCCGGTTCCATTGCCGTTGGCAAATCCAAGGAGTTCCTTGGTAGGGATCACAAAATGGGAGTAAGTCGGCCAGATTAACACGTCATTATAACCTAATCTATAAGTTGATTTTTATAGTGTATTTCTTCCCTAACTATTGAAACTCGGAGGGTTTTTTTTTATTATCATGGGTATCAAATTTTTTCTTCATCACCAAAAGGCTTATCTTTTTATTATTACTTTATTTTTATCCTCGTATCATCTAGACACAAATATTTTTTACGTGTATTGAATATTTGATTTTATACTTGTAACGTCCCACGTCATATGTCCTTGTACTTATTATTAATATTATTATTATCATAGACAGGATCCTAACATTGTCATAAATTATATTGGCTCTAATATCACATTATTCATTCATGATATTAGTCTAAATTAAGAAAGATACTTACTAAACATCCATAAGAATTTAAATCTGACGAAAGCATATATTTTATATCATAACGGAAGCAATTCCATTATCATCAAAATACAGCATGTCTAAAATACAACATTATACAGTACACATATTTTTTTCTTTTTATCATCCCAAGTACAACATATACGTCATAACAAAATTATGGCCACCTTAAATTTCTTTCCTAATCCTGTTCATTCTTCATCATTTTTTGAGACTCATTTGAAGGAAAGTGAAAATGACAAACAAGTGAACCAAATGTTCAGCAGTGTACATAACATACAAAGGCATGCATTTTATACAGAATATACATTAACATTTATAAATAGGAGTAGATACATAAAGTGTAATGTATTTACCTTTCTTTATTTTCCAACTTTTATTAACTGTATTTATTTTTTCTTTATCTTTAGGGACCAGGGTCAGTAGGCCTCACCAGCTAACGGAGTGAATAAATCGAAGAAAGGATTGTGTTAATCCACACAATTTAAGGCAAATATCCTATCAATAGGATAGATTATGCTTACTTGTACAATCGGGATTGCACTTAATTTCACAATCCAATTCTTGTCCTCCTTCTTACACCCCGAGGCGGGTGGTACAACCTATAATCTCGGTAGATGGGGCCGAAATGGGCAGGCCGTATAAAAGTAATTTTTTTAATTTTTTACTGAAATATACTAAGGCATGCTAGGAAATATCACCATTTGAAAAAGATCCATGGTCCAATTTTTCTTTTTCAACTTTGGAGGGATCTCATATAATCGAACTTAACAGAACTTAACTGAACGTCATTGGATGTAACTGAATTTTTTTCATATTCTCATAGAGTCCCTTCCAAACTTCCATGAATATAGTTTAACATAGTAAACGATATCCAAATATAATATTTCATAGGCCTTGAACATGCAGAAAAATACATACGGAATTTTATTCCACATTTAATATCTTTCAATCTACTTGATGGCCAATTAATTTATCGGAGCTTAAATAATTTAATTAAATACTTATTGATGTTAGTAAGTTAAGTCAGGGTAGGTTTTGAGTTAGTTTAATATTTTATTCATATTTTGAAAATTCCTGGTTCATGTGAACCGGTTCGGTTAAGGCTTGGGACCGGGTTTCCTAATTAATTTGAGCCCAAATTTTTTTATAATTATCCCAATATCCTTTTGGGGTCAATTGGTCATTGGTTTGGTCAATTTTTAGTCACATTTTGGCCCAGTTTGACCCTTTTTAATAAAGGGCTCAAATTACCATTTAAGTCGGTTTGGTGATTGGATGGTGGCCTGTTCAGCTTGCCAATACAAACTGCTAATTTGGGTTTCAGCAGAACTGTCTAGGACATTTCTGTTTCCCTAATTTTTTTATGGTTCAATCGGGCCTATTCTTTACTAGTTTTGAGGGTCCTCTTGTAGCCAAGGGACTTAACTTTAAGAATAAATTTTGTTTAGGCCGGTCCAAGTCAATCTTAGCCGATTCAGACCAAATTTTCAGAACATATTCTGCGTCAGTATCAGCTGATGTAGACAGATTTTGTTCCAACTTTGAGGGTCTGAATCATATTTACTTTGGATCTGAGTTTTATGGATAGATACTTGAATATCACCTCTAAGGTCTGATCTAACTTCTGGAACCGATTTAGCCAATGTTGGATTTGGGTTGTATTTTATTTAAAATTATTTTCCCAATTGCTCAAAGAAGCAGTTCAGCAAGACCCTTACTGTTCATGGGTCCTGTTCAGTACCCGACCCATATTTTCTTGGGCCGCCGGTTTACATGGTGATAGTCCACACCTAATACTAGCAAATCGAGTTAGGTTGGACTCTGGATCAATCCATTTTTGGGCGTGTTTGGCTAAATTTCAGAAACTGAAATTTTAGTATCAGTAGAACCAGGAAGCTGGTTCTACAGCTGAGTTTGGGTCTGATTGTGAACCCCTTTTTGAATGATTCAGAGGCTCATTTTATTTCTCTTTTACTTCATTAAATAAGGATCATTTGACCTGTGACGACCCGACTTTTACCAACAAAAGCCGTCGTCAAATCATATAATAAAATTATGAGCAATAAAATTTTTCTTTTCCTCATTCAAACCTGAGATGCATTCTAAAGATTAGTAATTTCATAAATCCCAAATTGTCACGGAAACAATCTATATTCATAAGCAGCGAAAATAAAATTACAAGTTTCCTCAATCTAAATAAACAAAACTCCAAAAAGATCCGCTCCAGCCCGCATAATCCTAGGACTCTACTCGATTTCGCCTCCATAAGCTTGCCATCTGAAAATTTACAAGAGTGAGCTTACAAAGCCCAGCAGGATACTCACATGCAGAAAACACAAGCATACATATAATCAGAACATAGATCATAATATAGCATAAAAATCATCATATCATTTCTTCTTTAGTTCATGTTCTTTCATCTTGTCTTTATCAAAATCATTCGGAATTCATATCATCTTTAGGGACCGGACGGGAGCGGACAACATCGAGGACGGGTTGTGTGTTACCCCACAACCTAAAGCCGTGTCCCTCATTATGCTCCCCGGGGCGGGAGGTAATGCCTTTAACCCGGCATACGGGGCCATAGTCCAGAGTTCTTGTGCCACCA